>WEKW01018920.1:41611-91724 GCA_013389905.1 Sula dactylatra
CTTTTACCACATCCCATTTCTCAGATTCCAGCTTTTTTTGAAATCTGAAGGTTAACAAAATGGATCATGAGAGAGAACCTACCATTGTAGCTGTGGCCAGAAGCAGACATCTTCGAGTTCTTCTGGATTCCCTTCACATGAAGGAAGACTGTATTCCTGTTCTGTTAAACAAGTCTCATGTTCATTTTTAAGTATCATAACTATAATTAGTATACGCTAAATAGACTGAAAATTTTGCTTGAAAAGTCTAACAGCCTGGAAAATTTTGAACATATGGTGCAATTGAGTAAGGTTTCTAACTAACAACATCTTCTGTGGTTGCTTCTCTCATGAGAGAAAAGACATATTTTGATACAATTTTTTGCCTTAGTAGCTGAATAGTAACTACCAAGCAGCAAAAATATCACACAAAGACAATAGCTGTAAAAAAAGTTAGCTATGTATTCATTTAGTGTTTCAGGCTTTCTTGCAAGAGATAATTGTAATTTTCAGTGTTTTAGAGAAACTGTTCACTTTTAAGAAGTTTCTGTTTCTGAATGAGAAGAATCTCAGTGTGTGCATGGCTGATTAGAAATCTGAATTTTTTTTTAGGTAATCTATATATATTTGCTTCTTTTAAGTGCTTAGGAAACATTACAAACAATAAACATGGCACCAAACTTGCTGATTTATAAGTAAGGAAAATTCTCTAATACTAAGCTTCAGTATTTCAGCAATAACCATAAATTCCTGACTGCAGCCTTCCTAAGAGAGTCATAAATATTTTTGTCCGCATGCAGTTCTATAATTTGCAACATGATACGACGTTCATGGTAGTATCAAAAGCTCAAATCATAATATCCTGCCAGGAAGCCTTAAAACAGATCTTGGACTTCACTAAGGTATCTGTTTGGTATCAAACATCAGATTGATAGTTTCTCTGTTGACTACTCTTTATTAACCTGATTTTCTGGATGACACAACAGAAGATACAATTTACAGAACATAATTGTGGACATAGAAAATAATGCAGAAACAAATGGCAGTGGTGTTTGTTTGTTTGTTTGTTTGTTTGTTTTTCCAAAATATTTTATCATTAAAGCAAGCAAGGATGTCCCTGCATGCACAAGGACCAGATTCACGGGGAGAAGATGCAGCCACAACACTGAAGCCCAACAATGAGATTGTAAGATTAATTCCCGGTGCTCTATGTATGCCTGCACAGCTATGACTAGCTGTCAAAAAGCAGCACGTAATCGTGGCAGAAATGCTTTATGGGTTAAGTTCTTCATTTAAAACTAAAGAAAAATGTGCTGAGAATACTTATTTATGTGATGCTACAGCAGTATTCCTGATGTGGCTTCTACATGAGATACCAGATTCTTTCAAAAACACAGAACCCTCCTTTTCATATATAACCCCCAGATATTACAAGGCTGATATATTAACTAATTTCCATCAGTTGTAAATAGCTGTGTAAAATACGCTATAAAACTTCCTGAGTCATAGGCACCACTCCTCCCTTCAAATCAAATACAAGTTAGGCCTGAACTTGAGTTTAAATGTTTGATTTCAGACTTTTTTTTATTGTTCCAAAAATTATTGTTTTCTAAACATGAAATTTCAAAGAAATCAAAGTAAGTTGTGAAAGAAGATCAGAAATGTGCGATCAAGTGTGAGAACTGGGATGGAATAATTTTAATGAAAATCATGCTTTTCTATCATTGTTTCTCAGAGGACAAACTGAAAGGACATAAAATTAATCCTTTGCCAAAATAAAGCAATGAAACTTCCTAGGGGAATCTTCAATGGAAGAACATCCAAGCAGAAACGCTGAGTGTATTTGGGGTTCTCTAACCATATGGAAAGCTGTCACGTAAAGTTTTATGAGCCTTTTTTGACACATTATAATAAGTCTTTTTTAAGTGTATTGGAGATAATCTGAACTCTTCTAAGTACAATGAACATCAACGCCCACCACGTTAGCATGAATTTTGTAGAAATAGAGCAGATACTTTTTCCCTGTATATACATAAAAAGAAGAGCTCTTTCTTCACATGTAAATGGGACCATGACCCTCTTCAGCACTGTGTATATTTTTTTCAGCATCTAATATGGGTAAATAGCCTCTTCATGGAAAGACTGACTTCCATGTTGTGGAAGAAAAGTGTAGAAGTTCTTGCAATTTACAAAACTGGATACTTTGTGAAGTTTCTCACTCTTAGTGGAACAAATAGGAATTCCTGCAGCTGTTACAGCTCCCTCCTCACAAGTTTGTTTGTTATCTCCTGCTAAATTCAGTCCTTGACAAGATTTGAAACAGATTAAAATGTCCCCTCTCAGTTTGTGGTCTCTCGGAAGGTTAGAAGTTCATGAGTTCTTTTTTCCTAATGTTAAAAATATGCCAGAAAGAAAAAAAAAAAAAAAAGAAAGAAGAAAAAAAGTGAATACAAAGCTTTCTGACACATTTCAGGTCAAAAACAAACAAACAAAAAATAAAAGCAAAGTGAGTACAGACTTGTTCATTTTTGAGACTGAGGCCCCTCAGTCTGCCAAACCAGTGGCTATTTAAAGATTTTCTACACCTTGTTTCTATATTCTTCCCTGTTGACCTTCCCCAGGCCCTGGCTAGATAGGGAAAAAATAGTCAAGTGCAAGGAAAAGACCCTTTAATTAGCTATTGCCCTCTGCAAATGGGGTCACCAAAGTGATGAGCTTACTCAGCATCCATCAGTAAAATATTTTGGTGAGAAGTAAAGCCATAACCACACACCAGGCTCCCTCTTCCTTTCTTCTTTCTTCTTTTAGCCCCAGCCACATCTCTCCCACAGGGACAGCAACCTCCAATAGTGCTATTCCAGCAGGGTCAACCCTGAGTCACCTTCCAGCCTGCAGATCCCTGGGACAGCCTTGGCATTGGGTATAGGAAATAAAAGACAAGGAGGGAAGTTCATACTGGCCATGTCTATACTAGGGAGTGATCTGGCAAAGTGAAGGAGCTGGGGCTAAGGACCCAGCATTTGCACTATACACCCTTCAGGGTGTCTTTACTTAGGACTAGTTGTGGTCTCGTCCCAGGGACCAAATGCCCACTTGAGCCTGCAGCTCACTTGAGGCTCTCGCGCCTTAATATCACCTAAGGGGAACCCAGTTTATACACCCCAAGACTGATCCATGATGCAAACCAAGGCACAGTAAGTGGAGACAAACAGGAAATTTTCTTCAAAAGCACTCTCCTGGTCCACAAGTCACACCTAGAGATCAGGGTCAACCTCTCCCAAAAAGTACATTCACTGTCCTTCTGTGGCAGCATTCCTGGGGGGCTCTATCACCTTTTAACCTCTGTCCTAATCTACACAAGTACCAGTAGTATAGCAGGGGGAGACTGACTAACCCCAAGGGACCTCAGTAATTTTTTTATGTTCCTCATGGACTTGGCTTCTCTCACCCCACTGGGAAATCAAAGCCCAAGGTCTGGTTATGCAGAAAAATATTTCCAGTCTGTTTTTCTCTATGTGCCAGGGAGATGTGGGTGGGAATCAACATTGGGCAGGCAGTTTATTCACTGTATATTGTGGTATCCTCTCCACTTAGTGTGGAGTATTTTCTATGTGAAGGAGAGAGGAAAGCAGCACTTCTCTTTGCTTGTGAAGCCAGCATCTTACAGCAAGTAGCAGACACTCTCAGTATATCTCTTTTGGAGTTCTCTATGTAAAAAATAAATTCATGGCAATGATTTACACCACTTTCACACTTACATCTTTCATTTTAGCCATTTCATTAGGTATCAGTATAGCATACTCTTAGTGACCACTGTCTGCAGACACAGTGGGATGAAAGCAAGACCCTGTGATGCCATGGCAAGTTCAGAGGGGAAGGAAGGGGCAGGAACTACAGCGTTACACAATTATACTTTTTATATATCCGCAGTGCCCAAACCACATCATCCTTTAAAAGAAAGTGACTTTCTAGGGGGAAGGTAAACAGAGGTATGGTCTTTAAAGGAAGCTAATTTACTTCGCAAACATTTTCAAGCCTTATAAGAAGACTGCCCTACAGCCTTTGGCCAGAAGTCTGACTACTGCAAAACAGCAAAACAGCTGAAATACATTTCACTGAAAGTAAACAAAACCACAAGCCTAAGTATTTAAAATAAATTTTGAGAGCATAAAAAAAACCTTTGCCAACAATCCAGACTTGGACTGTTGTTATTTTAAAGAGAAAGTTTTCACAATGTACAGTGATATAATCCAAATGCTGCAATAAGCTTTGCTTTAATTAGGAACTTTGAGCCTCTCCATGCTGAAGGAAAAAAAAAAGAAAATTCACGTTATGGTTGAACAGAGAAGAGAAGAAGAGGAATAGTTCCTGGCCCATGGAATTTGCTGGGTTTTAGCATAGGATGCACAGACTGTATGAATAACCCTCCTTTCCTTCCAAAATACCTTGGTGACTTGAATGGAAATGCCCTTCTTTCCCCCAAGGACAATCCTGATACCATTTCCTTATGCATGATCTTTGATGTTTCAATATGATTCCTAGAAATCTCCCCGCTGCCTGTAGTATGCTTCTCCTCTAGGAGTTACTCACCTCCAAGAGTAACGCATCTGCCTTAATTATCCAGCTTGAAAACATTTAAGCCCTGTTCCTGCACTCATGACTCCTTTCCCTGTTCTCCTCCTCTTGCAACCACAGGCACTGTGTAATGTGTCTGGAGCTGCACTGATGTTCCCTGACAGACTGACCATCTGCAGATGGCATTAAAGGGCTCCATGGTGAAAATGGGGGACAACTTTTATTCTCCTGAAGTGGGAAATTTGAAATTCACTGTGACTCATACTGCTTCTTTGGCATCAAATCCAGCTGTTACAAACTGCCTTGGAGGAAATGACTGAAGTGTTGGCAAGAGCAGTCTCTGCACCCAGTGGACAATTAGCCATGGACCTATATACCCCTTCATATTCCCATTTCTTTCCCAACCTGTTTAGCCCCAGCTTCAGCCTGAGAAACATGTTTTACCCAATCCTTTTCAATCCCAAGAAATCCAGAGTGGTGGTGATTACCTCCACACAAAACTTCAGGTTCAAAATGAGGAAAGGTAAAAGAGCAGAGCACATTCCACCATATATTCCTGTTGGACCTTAAACAGTTGCTTAGAAATATTACTAAATGCTGTTATTCAATCTTTATATATAGTAGAAATACACAAAAAAGCAATGAACATTTCACTTCCCCTCTCTACAGGTCCTTATTCACTACTATTGGATCAGGCCAATATCTCTTCAGAGGGCTCATTTAGTTCCCTTGTGTCTGGTTCCTCAGAGTTTTCAGTCTGTCCACTTTCCTCCATTGCCCCACAGCAAGGTTTTCTTGACTATTGTACAAAAACCTGTGAAATACGCATTTGCACAATATATGCAGAAAAAACCCAGACGATGCCTCACTGCAAGGTTTCACTGATGACTTTTCCACAAAAACATGCTGGTCAGCCATTTTGCATCTTGTGGTCTCATCCATGGGTGCTAAGAGTAGGTCCACTTCTCCAAAACCCGTTCTGGTGTTTTAGTGCCTATGCCCAGACATGCTCAAGGCTTTCCTCATTACAGGTTCATCTTTTGTGGTGCTGGTCACCCCACCACAAATAAACACACAGCTCCTCACTATACAGGCACTGGGACAAACAAAGCAGCTTCACAGCTTTTCTTCCTCCATGCTCTTCTTTTTAGCTCTTAGGTTTACAGAGAGGGAGGGAAAGGTGAGCATCTCAGTAAAGGTGACGGATTACTGCTCAGGTGGGGGAAAGTTTTTTTTTGTTGAGTTTTTTTAACATGATCAGCACTGGTGACAATTGAAAGAAGGACTAAAAGGCAAAATGCTATTTGAACAAAAAATGAATGGCTTATCTACAAAAAAGATATAACATTTCATGGAGCTGTTGGAATGGCACAGCAAAGCAGAACTGTAAGTTAAATATCTGTGGGTTCTTTCTCAGGCTGGTCACTCCCGAAAGCAATAAACAAAGATTTGGTCAATACCCAAAAAACAATTCACAAAGCATTGTCGCCACATTTTCAAAACAGGGGAATCTCTGCACGGGCTGATCAGACAAGGAGAGACCTTGCCTTTCTTCCAACCCAGTATAAAAAAAAGAAAATCATAATGAGAGGCAAAGATTTTTAACTAATAAAGTCTACATGCACATTTATCCCTTTTCTTCTCTGAGGGACTTCATGATGATTTTATGATGCTGCTAAAGAGAACCTTTGGCTTGTATCGGTTTGGAAACAGAAATTCTTTGCATATCATAGTCATTAACTAGCCTAGCTAAGAATTACTCAATGTTAACCCTGACCTACATGGATTGGAAACAATTATCCCTTGATACTAAGAGCTTTTTCATTCAATAACCAAAAAAGTTATTTTTCACCCTGGACCACACTTTAAAAAAAAACAACAAAAACGTTTTCCAAACCAGCCTAAATGCAAAAAACGAACATTTACCCTAAAAGCAATTTGTTTAAACTGACGCAACATCACTTTTCATAATATATTTGGATCTATTTCAGCAATTGTTGGAGAAAAACAGCAAGTCTTGGAGCTCAGAGAGTTTAAGGGCTGCTGTGGCAAGTTTGCACCATCCCATTGCTGTGCTCAGAAAGTGTTGTGTCATTGGTATGAGGTACAGCTGCAACATTGGAGGGTCGAGCACACAGAATTGGGCTTGGCTACAGTCCTCACTGCCCCCACCACGGCACAGATGTGCACCCTTTTTCCCTTGTAGTAAATGCTTGAGCCACTGCCAGCAGCAGGGAGCTCCCCTCTTCAAGAGGAATCATTGACAGTGTCTCTCTGGTCTAGTTAAGAGAGTGAGCAAGGAGTCCAGGGTTCAAGCACCTCTGTGTAAGACATTATCACTGCAAGAGCTTGGTTTGCAGAAATAGAAGTTTCAAGCAGCAATGTGAAGTAACGAGTCAAGGTGCAGGATGAGGAAAGAGCTGCTACTCGTGCCTTTCCAAAAAGTGCTTATTCATACCCTTATGCAAAACTGCCTGGACCATATCTCTTGGGTATTTTAAAATGAACATTTTTTTCTCCACCAACTGAAAGTGATAAAAGTTTCCTATGATTTAAATATGTAATATGAGAATGACATACAGGATTTCTGGTAAGAAGCTGTGTTTTACATTCCAGCTCAAACCACAGAATCTCATTCTGAGCTAAGGGCGTCACTGGATGGCAGGTGTCACCGACCAGGTCTGGTAGGACAAGAGGTCATGGGGGTCAACCCTGAGAGGAGGCACATGAACACTCACTGCTGTGGCTGCAACCATGGGCAGGGTTGTAGAAGCTCTACAGGTTGGTCTGTTGAACCAACAGTTTGAGTTTATTTCTAGCCAGAATCAAGAAAGAATTTTAGCCTAGATTAAAGGATTTTTTTAGCCCATAGAGGAGAGTTTCTTGGCCTTCTGGGAAGAATGGTTGAGTTGGGGGACAGACCAGGGGGAAGGAAGCTGTGCTGTGGTAAACTGCAGAGATGTCAAAGGAGATGTTTCTGAGCCAGAAGGGAAATGAGTTGTGTTAGGAGAGCAAAGTGAGGTTGAAGGGCAGAGCAAGCTGGTGAGCGGGAACTGCTGACGTGCAGCAACAGGAGCGACAATGAGCATGTGGAAACACTGCTTTCTCTTTGGATTTCACACCCCGGCTTATGCAGCTCCCTGCTAAGGTGAGGTAGCCAAAGCAATTAAAACATAAGGAGTACATCCCACTGCAGAGATATTTTAGCTTTCCCAGCTGAGAAGAACTGCTCAGTCTGTTTTTAAATTTTAATTTTATATTGTTTGCTAGCTCAGAACACTACGGAGGGATCTGGACAGGCTGAAATAATGGGCTGAGGCCAATTGTATGACGTTCAACAAGGCCCAATGCCAGCCCCTGCACTTGGGCCACAACAACCTCACGAATGCTACAGGCTTGGGGAAAAGTGACTGGAAAGCTGCTTGGTAGAAAAGGACCTGGGGGTGTTGGTCAACAGCCGGCTGAACACGAGCCAGCGTGTGCCCAGGTGGCCAAGGTGGCCAACAGCATCCTGGCTTGTGTCAGCAATAGTGTGGGCAGCAGGAGCAGGGCAGGGATGGTGCCCCTGTGCTCGGCACTGGTGAGGCCACATCTCGAATGCTGTGTTCAGTTTTGGGCCCCTCAGGACAAGAAGAACGTTGAGGTGCTGGAGCGTGTCCAGAGAAGGGCAACGGAGCTGGGGAAGGGTCTGGAGATCAAGTGTGATGGGGAGCGTCTGAGGGAGCTGGGGTTGTTTAGCCTGGAGAAGAGGAGGCTGAGGGGAGACCTTATCGCTCTCTACAACTACCTGAAAGGAAGCTGAGGTGGGGGTTGGTCTCTTCTCCCAAGTAACAAGTGATAGGATGAGAGGAAATGGCCTCAAGCTGAACCAAGGGATGTCTAGATTGGATATGAGGAA
The DNA here is from genome assembly GCA_013389905.1 of Sula dactylatra. Lineage (NCBI taxonomy): Eukaryota > Metazoa > Chordata > Aves > Suliformes > Sulidae > Sula > Sula dactylatra. The sequence goes on from WEKW01018920.1 coordinate 50,064, forward strand.
AAATTTCTTCACTGAAAGGTTTGTCAAGCCTTGGAACAGGCTGCCCAGGGAAGTGGTTGAGTCACCATCCCTGGAGGTATTGAAAAGCCATGTAGATGTGGCACTTAGGGACATGGTTTAGTGGTGGACTTGTCAGTGCTAGGTTAACAGTTGGACTTGATGATCTTAAAGGTCTTTTCCAACCTAAATGACTCTATGATTCTATGGTCATGAACTTGCAGAAACTTTGCCTGGGAACTGCAGGGAAAAGCAAGAGAGTCGTGGCAAGGGATGGCACGGTTGCAAAGCATCTTCCCCAAGCTCCCTGGGCAGAGCTGTTCTCCTCCGGATGCACTGCCTGCATTGCACAGATTGGAGAAGTGACCTTTCTTCTGCAGCCTGGAACAGATGAGTTTGGGCTTGTTCACAGATGGTTTGGGGGCACAAGGGAAGAAGGATATTTCAGTCTGTTGATCATCGCCAAGAAAACTTTTCAATAAATGAGAAATCGTTATTTGTTTGGTATTGGACCAGACTGCATCCGGATTCTTCCTCTGTTGGATCTTGGTTGTATTTTATTTCACTTGTGTAACAATCCTGGCCCTATCTCAGAGTGGTGGGTTTGCATTTTGGATAGTTTCCTGGTAAGTGGTAGGATGGGATCCCTCAGCACTTTCTCATGCAGTGCATGTAGTTTGTACCACAGGGCTTTTTTCAAGGGGGTGGAGTTGTGGGAGAGGGAAAATGTTACATTTTTCACAAAACTTAATACACTGTGACTCAAAGACCATTGGGGTCTCATTTTGGCTTCATTCAGTCCATAATTAATTTCTTGCCCCTTTCTGTAGAAGTCATGGGTGGGCGACATCATTTTGCACACAGCAGATGGCTCTGCAACATGGTTTATAATTGGGCTATGGCCAGAATTTCTCAAGTAAAAATTGAAAATAGCTCCCAAAAGCAAAGCCAAGGGTTGGAGGTTTGTGGGTTGGTTTGGGTTTTGGGGTTTTTTTGCTGGGGATTTCTCCATGTGGGTCCTTTCTGCTGCTGTCCCACAGTTAAGAAAAATAATCATCCCCATGATCCTTGAAGCTGCTGCAAAGATCTGTAGACAGCAGTTGACTCTTTACAGCAGCTGCCAGGGTGCCCTGAGGACACCAGCAAGCCTTAGTGACCCTGACCAACCTTCTGTGGGACCTCCCTGACATCCATGGTGCCCTGAGAGAAGTCAGGGGATGGAGTCGAGGATGGAGGCCATTTCACTAACATAATCCTGCTTAGGAGGACCAAGAAGCAAGGGTTGCCCTATAGGCTTGGCACCCAGGAGAAAGGAGATAGGCTGCATGCAGGATGGTGCAAAGGATGGCCTGGAGGCATGTCATCCATGAGACAGCTGATTGATAGATAAGGTGCCCAGACATCACTTGGACATATGTTCTTACTTCCCAGGTTCTTCATGGATCTCTGTAACTGTCACCTGCTAGTAGCTCCCTACAGAAAATGCATGCAGGGGATGAGAGTGGGAATCAGGGGGAAAACAACTGAAAGAAATTGTGGAAGAGATTTGAAGAGAATGTAAAAGTACAGCAAACTGTGCTTTTCTGATGATTACAAACCCAACATATAACAGAAATCCTCATTTTACTTCTCACTTCAGCAACTGATCTTATTGTTGTAAGGTGCTTTGTTAAACCCTCATGTCACAGACAGGCTCATGATCTGGCCTATAGCCTAACCCTGGGGAAGCTCAGTCTCAGGTCTGAACCTCCTAGAGATTAAAATCGTGCCTGGATGGAAAGCAGTGTTAAAACATTCACCAGCAATACAGTCCACACAGTCTCACGAATGTGACTGTACCTACCTCAGTGGACCAATGCTGAACTTTAGCATGGCTGGAAGGGTCACCTGTTGAGTTTGTGAGCTGTTGCTGTTATTGTGCTATTGATGTAGTAACAACTAAGTAGAGATGTAAAGATGTAAGAAGAAGAGCAGGGAGCAGTTAACCTCCCTCAGACAGATGGACAAAACCAAGTTTTCGTCCTTATAGCACCACAGGGAAATAAAACATTTTTCACAATGGCATTGTCTGTTTTTAAAACTTTACAGCTCTTCTAGAAAACACCCGTGGTCCAAAGAGCACTGAAATTACTCAACAAAGACTGGAAACACAGACCTGTCGGTGAGCTCTCAGGCTGTGTCACCAGGTCGTTTGGGACCTTTGTCCTGTTGAATCTTCTGAGTAAAATTTATCTTCTTCATTTTCCAATCCAAAGCCACAGCCGTTAGCGAAAACAATATCTGGGCAAGCCACGGTGAAAGCTTTTGCATGGAGCACTGCTGGGAGTGAAGGCGAAGGGTGATAGCACAGCCGGCGGTGCCATCTAGCTGCTGTGCTGCCTCCAGGTGATGCTCGCCGTGGTGGTGGGATCATCAGCCTGCATGGTCCTTCCCACAACAGCTTCTAGTTATTATTCCTTCCACTGGGAAACAGGTTTGTTTTCATTCGAGGTAAAATGCTGGTGTTTCTGCACTGGTTGTGTTTTATTATACTTTCAATCCATTCTTGTTTTATTCATCCTGCTCCTCTCCTTTCTTTTGATTTTAGTCAGATGTTGCTGCGATTACTTCTAATTTTCTTTCCACCAGTACTGGAAATATTCCCCCTTCCCTTCTCACTACCTGCACACCATTAACCAGTTTTCCCGTCCCTTGGACCGTCTTAGTAACAAATATAACTTCATTTCACAAAACAAAAATCAGCTTCTGTATGGCAGTTTCCAGCACCTTTAGAAAAATAAATGGCCAGACCAATTCCTCAGGCTATCCAGGTAGCCCTGGATTTCACTGACAGCACAACTGTACCCACTGCCTTTGTCCCCTCTCTGATATCCTAATAAACTGACAATAAGGAAGGGATTATCTATCCAAATTTTGATATTTCTTTACCACTATTCAAAAAGAATATGTGAAATAACCTACACAATAAGCAAATCTTTTAATGCAAATGAGGACTGTTATTCGTGAAGTTTTCAGCAGTTCTAAAGCAGGTTTCGTTCTGAAAGTGTTCACCTCCCAGCAGACTCCATAAGCCACAGAAAACCTCCTGGATGCTCACATCGTCCAAGGATTCAGGCTTTAAAGCCATCCAACACCTGTGCAAACAGAGCTGGTATTACACAGGCAGTGCACCCTGCCATAACATCCACCGTGCTGGGCTTCATGCAAAAGACACACATCTTTCCAAGGGGATCCAATGCAGTGGTGTTCAGTGATGACAGTGTACCTACATGGTGAAAAACTAACATAAAGTGATCTCAGGTCTCACAAAAGCAGCAGAGGATGCCCGAGTTTCTGCCATGGTTCATTTGTCCTGAGGTACTCTGAGCTTCCAGCTGTCTGGCCATGGGGGCAGATACTGCATTCTGATTCATACATGGCAGATGTGAAATATCAGTAACCCGGTTGGATATCATTAGCGACTCATGATTCCTCTGCCTTTTCCAGGAATTGGACTATGCCTGCAGAATATGGCTCATGCATCTGCCATGGTGTGTATAATGCAGCCAAAAAGCCAGGGACTGTGCTTGGTACTCAGGAAAGGATCCAGTGGGAAGGTGCTGATGGGCTATCCTTGAAAAATCGCACGCTACACAGCGTCAGCAGCCAGCTGTTCTGATTTTGATTGGGGGTTGCCAGTGTCTATGCATTCATTCCTCCAGAAAATGACAAGGGAGAGGTGGCAGTGGTGGTGTGACAAAAGAAGGAAATGCATGGCTGAGTTAATGGTAATGACAGACCAACTCGAGCTAGTTGGAAACCAGGACAATGCAGGATAAGCTGTTGCTAACTCATTTGTCAGAAAACTGAAAACCACATTTGTTTGAAGAGGATGAATGCATGTAAATGCAGACAAGCAGAACTAACAAAGGAACACTTTAAACCATGCTGTCTGAAGCCCCTCTATGCTAGGAATCCCCTCTATATTACAGAGTGTTCATCTTAACCCATTTCTTCAGTATTGAACCCAGTAATTTCCTTCTGGACAGAACACAAAACCCGGAAAGGCATTCAGCCTTGCCTTGATGCGTATCACTGCTTTGTTTGCAGTAAGGGTGATGAAGCAAGGTGTTGGGCTGTGACTGGAGGTAGGACTGATGTCTTGGCCTTTCACACTGCAGTGAAAGCCTGATCCCTTGCATTGTAAGACCCTATTTTCAAGAGCTTACAACATTGCCAAGCTATAACCATTTGGAATGAAATTTTCCATGCCAGGTATCTGCCTCAGGCTGAAGTTTTTGGAAAATGTCCACAAACTCAGCCGTTTCCAATAATGAGGGTAAGGAAAAATTCATTGTTTTGTCCAAGTTAAAAAGCAATTGTGACCTTTTCTTTGAAAAGCTCTGGCACCCCTCTTCCTTGGAGCAGGAACTTGTTAGAGGGTTGCCTTTCATCAGAGATATCCCTTCTGCCCTCCTGAAAATCTGCCCAAATTTGGCTACGTTATACCCCCTTGGAAAGCTGAATTTGAACATGCTCAGTGGATAACTAGGAGATTCCTTTCATTTCGGCAACTGAACCCCTGAAGTTTTCATCCTCCCTGAGCAGGTTTCAACCTCAGGTCAAGCAGGACTTCTCTTGCAGTTTCAACTGCAGACTTCCACAGCTTACGACAGGGCCAGGCACCTGAAAGGAGAGCCAGAAGTCTGTCTTTTTTGTGCTCTTGGGAATATTCACTGGGGTGAGACAATGTGGAGAAAAATTCCTGGATTCAAACACACAAAGGACAAGAGCCAGACATGTGGGTGGTGATGAGGGAGGGGAAGACTCAGGAATCCTCCCAACAAGACAAGCAGAAAGACAGGACCAGGGATGGCACCTGGAAGTGGAACAGCAGCAGTGGGAGGCAGAGGGACATAGTGGCTGTGGAGGATGGGTGAAATGAAGCAGGAGAGGAGAGGAAGAGGACAGAGAAATCTTTTCTCACCTGAGAACTTGATTCCCTGGAACAAGTTGCCTGGAACAGAGCCCAGGGTCAGCATTTTTGCCTGCCACATCTAATGTGTGAAATGCACAGCCTCAGCCCAGACACTAAAATGAATATGTATCCTTTACATTAATCTTCACAATTATTCAGTAAAAAGGGACTGATTTTCTTCACCTCTGAAGGATGCTGTAAAAGTGAATTAAAGACCAGATATAAAGACAGAGTGTCACGGGGAAAAAAGTACATTAGAAAATTGATAACTCTTGATTTAAGGCAGAGCTTAAATAGTGGGACATAATAAAAAGGTATTTTATAGCACAGCCAGAGTTAAAATTCCACAGCTAACTTTAATTCCAACATTTCCTTAGCTGTTTGTTATTGAGGTGTCAAAGTTAGGTGTTATGCTTGAAATGTTAGCTTTTTTTTATTGTCTAATTTTCTTGGCAGTGCTGACATTGTCCATAGGCACTGACTGCATGTGCCAGCTTCTGCTTCAAACCACAGAACAACAACAAGCATGGGTAGCCATACAAGTTGGGATCTGGTGTTGGGACTGGTTATCTAGAAATTAAAAATCTGGGGCAGAAGTTGTTCAGAAAGGTACGTAAGACTAGACTGTATCTTCTAGAAGGCTGATTTGGACTGAAGAGCTGATTACTCTGGAACAGGAGGAGATCCTGGGAAACTCTCTCTATGGCATTTTCTTCAAATATTTTTTTCAGGGATACTTAGAAAGGTACGTAGAAGAAGCATATCTGTCACCATATAATTATATTTAAATTCACTTTATAGGAGTTTGCATTTCCACCACAAAATTTCCAGATTCCTGCAAGTTAAAAAATCTTTGAAAAAAATCTGACTAACATTTTTGGAAAAGAACTTTTGACCCATTGACATGTGTGTGCTGACACAAGAAAGCATTACAGATTTCAGCATGGATTTGCCTGAAGTTCTTTGTACTGTATTTGCTAAACACTTATGTCTCTGCCATGGGCACCCACACTGTTTCCTAAGACAGGGACTGGGGATGCTAAGGACAGCCCCATGCCTCAGACTTGTAGAGTCTGGGCTAATGGCAAGAGCTTGTTAACATAATAAAGCTGATAGAACAGTTAATGTTTGATACTAAAGAAGTTATTTTATAATAAAGGGAAACCTGGAGTTTCAGTGTTGTAGCAGCCACATGAAGGGGACCTTCTCATTGTTTGACTGTCCATGGGGTGTTTGTGTGTCCTACATCAGTGACTGGGCACAAAACTCCTGTCTGGGAAAGTGACCTCCATCAAGCCCTGCTCTCAGCCGCTTGCTGCTTCTGAAAAAAGCCCCTCTATTTTTCTTCAGATCTCTTGTAGTGGCTACCTACATCGCTAGACTAACTGATGGCCCAGATCCAGAGCCAGTCCCTCTGAAAGCCATTGCTTTCTGCCCTTACAGAACTCCCTTAAGGGAGCAAGCACCCCTGAGAAGCCACTGGGCAGTTTGAGGAGTCTGGCTTGGTGTCTCAGGTCTCTTGCTGAGACCTATAGGCTCACTCAGAAGTTCCTGTGCAGCCTTCCTGCACACTTTTGTCACTCAAGGTTGCTTTGAAAACCTCCAGACATCATTAGCATTTGTTAATGACTACTTAGCATACGGTAATATTTCCCAGATGGGAAATGTTGCTTTGCATTGAGTGGGTCCAAAATAAGAAAAGGACACTGAGCATTACTGAGCAGCTTGACGTGCATCCCTTATCAGCACTGAAACCAGAGAGCACACTAGGTAAGCCAGCGGGAGAAGTGGCAATTTATCAAAATGTTGATTCAGAGATGCACAGAAATATGCAGTCCTGCCCTCGGCCATACCGGTCCAAGGTCAGAGCCAGCCTGGAAGGCTGTTTTGTTCTTACCGGGTTGAGGAAACACCACCTTTTTCTTATGTTTATTTTTGGGTTATTTTTGATTGCTTGGGAAGCGCTCAAATATTATGTGATGGGAACTACACAAGCACTGAGGCTGAATAGGGACACATTTTTTCTTGTGGGAGACGTGTCTTATATATGCAAAAGCAGCAGTAATTACTAGGCAATTTGAACCTTAAACCATCAGCATCAAAGCAGCCTTTGTAATTATTATTTCCCAAGAGGTGTCTGGACCTGGGAGGCTTTCATAGTTACTTATTTGCATGCCATTGGAGAGAGGACGTTAACCGGTGCTGAATTTACCTTATCAATCAGCCTTTGGGCAACCATCTGTACTTTTCTTTATCCAGTGGACTAACTACAGAGGGGCAATAGGTTTTTTTTCTCACTGTCCTCATTATTCCAGAGTCAGTAAAAATTTTCAAAGCATCAGAAGCTCAGAAGTGCAGGAAACTGCTCTCACCACAGTCTGGAGTGTGGGTTCAGCTTGAGTGAATATTCAGATGCGTCTCCAAAGCTTATCTGGCCTAGCCAAAACCTCCTGAATTTACAAAATTGGGCTGGGCATTTTATGAGAACAGGATCTCTTACAAGATTTTCAGTATTTCCTCTGCTGACTAGAAAATACCATGAGATCAGCTTGGAAACCAGAATAATTTATTTATATTAAAAATGGATCATAATGTTTCCAGATACTAAAAAGAATCAAAGCGAATTGTCTTGTAGAAATTGACTGAGTGGAAGAGGAAGACTCCTTTTACTTCGTCCTCCTTAATCCAGTTTGCTCTTCTCCAACGGCATCCAAAGTAACTCTACCCTTGGCAGCTGTGTTTCCCATTTCAAACCCAACCCTCCCCTTGCCCCAACATTGCTTTGCTGCTGCAGCACCTTCTCTTGAAACAAATTATTAAGAACTTGTAAATTCTAAGCCAGCAATTATTCTACAAAAGGTCAGGCAGATCAAATGACTTCCACATCAGCTCAAAGCTCCTCCACCAAAAATCAGATGAAAGCATACATCAGGTCTTTAGCATTTACACTCGATAGGGTGCCCTTTTTGCTGTGTTCATAACTGAGCTAGCTTCATCTCTGCAGCGAAAACTGAAATGCCATCTCCCAGCAAATTTTTTACAATGAAGGTGGTGAAGCGCTGGAATGGGTTGCCCAGAGAGCTGTTGGAGGCCCTGTCCCTAGAGACATTCAAGGTCAGGTAGGAGGGGGCTCTGGGCAACCTGATCTAGTTGGGGATGTCCCTGCTCACTGCAGGGGGGTTGGACTAGATGACCTCTAAATGTCCCTTCCAACCCAAACTATTTTATGATTCTATACTTCTATGATTCCTCAGAAGCTGTTTTCCTTTTGTTGCCTGTTCGAAGGAACATAGCCACTCTGGTGACTGCAAACACATGAAATGGCAATGCTAAGTGTGGTGGAGATCAACCTTGCTGTGACACACAGCATGGGGCCAGGAAGCCTGCAGTGGTTGTTCACACCTGCTCTGTCTTCCTATTTTCAGTTGCTTTTATTATTCGTTTCTCCCCTGGTGAGTGGTTGACTTTGATGACTGAGTTGTCCCTTTAATGACCCAGGAGATGATCAGTACCTAATGGTCATCTGCTTTGTACACCGACTGTCACATTCCCCCATCAGTGCCAACTGGGGTTAACGAAGGTGATCAGAATGGGGTTGCTTTTGCTCCTGTATTGCCAGTTGGGTGTGCTGCAAGGAAAAACATGGATGCATGTGCATACAGCTTCTTCTAGGATGCAGTAGCAACAGTGTCAGAGCTTTTTTCACACTCCAAGGAAAGCCAAAGTCAACTTCGAAGAAAAAAACACAGTGGCTGTGACTACTTCAGAGAAAAGTGAGATTTGGCCAGGCCTGGACTGCATCCACTCATCACAGCTAGAGAAGCTGCAGTGCTGCCATAATGAGAAGCCGCCACTGACCCCACAGAACAAGTTAATGTGTAAAAGCTGCTTCGATATCCTGCTCTGAACTACAGCTTTTTATTTTTTAAAATCTTGCTCAATTTCAGAACTTGCAGAGATTAAAGAATCTGAGAGGGGACGTATCCCAGCAGCAAACAGATGAAAGAGAAAGTTCAGTGGCCACTTCAATGCATACAGTAGCAAATAACTGTACAACAGTATTGTAGGTAATCTGCATCCTTCTGCCAGTGGTTTCATCTGTACTGCCTGGCTTTCTAACAGTGATGTGTTGAAACCCAAAAGATGATACAACACCAAGCACTTGGGAAAACACTTTGTTGGGGGATGGTGTTTGGCATGTTGAATTAAGGTGAACAAGTTGCCATGGGTTTAATTCCACTCCCATGTATGTAAGTCTTCCTTTTCAGGACATCAGAGCTACCTAATGATATACATATACATACATCTATATTTGTATGAATATATAAATAAAGTGCGGACTCTTCTGGCAAGAAATGACTAAAAACAACAAGGGAAGTTCCCTTTAGCCTGTGGATGAATCACCTGCCTCAGTGTAAATCTGAGACCAAAGAGGCTAACTTGGTTGTTGGTTATATAAACTAGAACAATGGCATCATACTGACCGATTTTAGACACTGCTGAGATTAGGAATGAGATGATGTGCCACCTGTGACCCCAGAAAGATGATGGAAGCATGTAGAAAAAAGTCTGGAGAATGATTCAGTGAAAAAAAAATAAAGATCTTTGCTGTAAAATTACCAAACCAATCTATAGAGCCTATTAAACAGAAGGCTTGGGGAAACTTTACTGCAGTCTATAGCTGGAAGTGTTAAGAAGGAAGTGTACCTTTGAGAGAGGGTTGTTCAAACTAGCTGAGACAGAATGAGATCCAGTTACTGAAAATAGGTATTAAATCAGCTTCAACTGGAAATGGAAATAAAGATTTAATGATGAACACAGCTATCCACCAAAGCACTTGTGTTTGTGGTGTGAGTTCTGTGTTCCTGGAAATGCGAATTGAAATTGACTTTTCTTTAAAAATATCCTTTAACTCAGGAACACCTACTCAAACCAGTAATTAATAAAGGGAATTTTAAACAGATTAAACTAAATTAACTCTAAAAAAGCAGACTTTCTGGGCTTATAAATGGGCAACAAAAATGCAACAACAGAGGGGTTTGTCTTGTGTTTAAGTTGCTTAGTTAGCCCCTCATGCTTGAAGCTGAAGCAATATCTTTGAATCTCAGGGGGATTATGCTGCTGCCTAGGTGTTAACAACTCATGTAGGTGGATACCAAAGATTCATTCAAATTCCTTTCTGCTGTCACACCCTGGTATGGCTCAAGCTGTTAGAGAGATGCAACATTCCCTGTACATGATGGTGTCAGCACATAGCAAATAATTACTGACCATAACAGAGCCTGGGGTCAGATATATTTGGGCACAGTGGAGTCTCAGTAAAAGAGCTGCATTCTTTGCCTTCTGAAAGTTGAGATATGAGTGCTTTAAACATGTGTGTCTATCCTGCAATCATTCCTTTCAAAGACAAAGATCCGCCTCCCGTCAAAGAAATCTAGGCAGGGAAAAGGCAAAGCTTCAGCAAGGAAAGCAACTCAAAAGACAGAACTTTATAAGAAGGTATTTTCTACAATTTCCCTCTCCATCAGTCCCAGAAGACTGCTTTCAGCAAAGCATGAAGCCACTCTATCAGCTGGGACTGCACAGGGCACCCCAGTGGTAAGCAGAGTTCAGCGGGTACAGGGGAGCTATCATAGGGCAGCCAGGATTTCTCCTTAACCAAATTACAGTGGAAATTAAAAAATCTAAAATACCCAGAAAAATACCAGCAAAACTCAAAAAGAGGGCAAGGGAAGAAAAAATTAACCCAGTGGAAGGCTGGACCTGTGTCACCCTCCCTATCAGATATCTGTCCTGTGTCCTTGTCTTCTGCACATAGCATGGCCCATGCTCCTGCTTCTCCCGCTCAGAAAACCTTGGCAACAAACTTGTTGACCAGTTTAAGGATCCAGGTGAAGTTTTGGGAAAGGGAAATGGCATTTTTTTGTCCCCTCAGATGGTACACAAACTCACGGGTTTTGTGATAATGTTTAACTGGGACCTTTTCACTGTGAGTTGATAGTTAACATGGATTTCACACCACTGAAAGAATGTGCAAAGTCTACAAAGAAAGACATTGTCTCCTTTGTTTAACAAATGACATTATTTCCCTTCTGCCTAGCAACCCATAACAGGGCCAGAGGATTTGTAACAGGGAGCTAGAGTGAACTTGCAGGACAGAGTATTTCAAACTAGCAAATAGATCTCATGCTTTCATTTCACTTTACAGCTCAGAAAAGAACTTGTAAAAGCATAAAAAAAGAACGGCTCTGTCAATCCAATAATTTTAAAAGAACTCCATAAGCTCAGATGCTTACCAATTCATCACAACTGTAAGAAAATATAGCTTTCAACAGCATTTCAAATACATTTTTTGAAAGACTAATTGCTTTGTATATGTTTCCATGCAGACAGTAAGATTGTCACCTTACCATGCCCTTAATTTCCACAGTGAGAACTAATATAATAATGTAATAAAGTTACTGTAAACATTAACAGATCCATAAGTCTGGGGCTTTTTCTCACACTTCTTCATAGTCACCATAATTCTCTTTATATCTCTGATATGCTGAAACTGAAAGAATATCTGCATTTTAAAACTTCTTCTTTTAAGCCTTGAAGTTATAAGGCTTGAAGTTCTAGGCCTTGAAGATATGAGTCAAGCTGTGTCATTTGTGTGGAGGGTACAATGGGACAAAAGCAAGGGACTGGTACAGCCTGTCAGCTTGACCAGTGGTTGACTTGCAGGTTTTGTACATGCAGAAGAGTTGGGGATGGGAAGGGGCAACATTGCTACAACATATGTAGATTTGTTTGTTGATCCAGAATGACCTGACGAGAAGATAATGCACTGGTGAGACCAGAAAGCATGTCAGGGAGAAGCAAGATCTGTACACTCTGCAGGGGACAGCAAGCCAGAGCCAAGAGTGACAACAAGGTCACTAGGGAGGTGACACCACCAACAGCCCCACCCCACAAGTCCATGGACGGTAGCCAGGGTCACCCACAGCCCATGGATTACCAGACAGGTCCACAGTGATGAGGCAGAGCTGAGGCCAATATAAGAAGGCAAGTCAGTGGGTTGGGGTGAAGATGAGCAAGGTGCAAGCCTGGGCACTGCCATTCCAGCAACACAGCTCAGGAAGGCACCAAAGGTAAGGGCCTGAGCTTCGTTGCAGCTGCCAGGCAAAACAGAGGAGATCCCAGCCAGGCTTCTCACTGCTCTTTCACACTGGCCTTTTTCTCAGTGGTCTGACACCAGGTTGTTCCTTTGCATCAGGAGAGAGCTGGCTGTAAGCCCAGGCAGCCCAAGCTCCAGGAGATGGGGGACAAGGCCACAGAGCCCCTGGGCATGGACAACATGTATGACTTTAAGCCTTTGCAGCTTCTTCCTGGGATGGAAGGGGCAGAGAGGGATTAACTATGTTGACATACATGTCTCTGGGTCACTAGATTTAAAGACCTCAGAAGAATCACCTGTTAGTGGGGTTTAAAACACCCACATGGAGGTGGCCCTTGGTGCCCCCAGAGAAGTCACAGCCAGCAGATGCTGTGACACATGTGAAATGTAGCTCAGCTGAAGGGAAGACCGGGGAAGTACATAGAAGAAAAATCCATTAAGGGTTAATAAACACACAGAAAACAACCAGCTGAAGAAATTCCCAAGCTGAAGACAGAGGTTAGGAGGCTGCTTCAGGGAAGCATCCTATTTGCTTTTCCCAGCTTTCCTCTTCCGTATCTATCACTTACAGCCACTGCTGGAGACAGGATACTAAGCTGGAGGAGACCTTGGTCTGACCTGGGACAGCTGCTTTGATGAACTTCCTAGTCGTACTAAAGGATCAGTTTCATCACTTTTAAATTAGGAGTGATTCAGGCTCCCTACACAGTTATTAAGAGAGATGAACCTCAGCAAAAGGCTCAGCCAAGACTCATCTTCCTCCATTCATCATATAAAGACGATTCCCTCAGAGTTCCAGTACTATGTAGGATGAATCTGGGTCCTAATATCGTTTCCAATCTCAGTGCAAAAATAAGACAAAAAAAAATTTCAAAGTCCTTATTTATTTAAGAATTACATATGAAAGTTTAAATACCTTATATTCTCAAATAATTATAAAACTGGACATCTAATTTGACTCCTGCTGTAAATGATATAGTATTGTAAAAAGCTCATCTAAGAAGACATCTAGTGGTAATCTTGATAAGAACAATTCTTAGGTAGATAAATAAGTTGTTCTTTGTACAAATAAATGTTCTGTTTTCTTGATCTTGATCAAATCAGAATTTTTTTGCAGAGATGTTTTTGTATGTTGTAGGCATACATTACATTATCTCCTGTATATTACAGGTAGGTAGGTTCTAAACAGGCATGGACCTGTGAATTATCATGGAGTCCCCTTTACTAGTACTGCTTCTTTTATTCTTTTTTCTGAAAAAGCAGGTACCTTATCTACACCTGCCTAATTAAACAAACGTCGTTAGGGACAGGCAAAACAAAGCCCCAAACAATTAAAAATCTCTCTACAAGTGGCCTAGCACAGCATGCCCCAGCTGGAGCTGCCTGCACTCAGTCAGCCAGAAGAACATCAGAAGGTGCCTGCAAAACAGCTAGAAAAAAAAATATAGCACAAACATGCACTCACAGTCACACAAAGGCAAGGCAAAAAAAGGAAGGGAAATACAAATATTAAATGAACATTCAAATCCTGGCCCAACATTCATTTACTTGTAAGTGAAAGCCATTATTGCAATACAATATAAGATGGCCTTGATTTCTTTTTCCCAAAACCTGGGATAGTTCTGCAGGCTTTTAAGCACTGCAATAAAATTTAAAACAAAGAAATACCATGGTGCTTAAGTTCTCTTTGAAAAGCTCAGATTTAGAACTTAGATCACAGTCTAGGCAAGTAGTGTAACCCCAGGTATTTGATAATTAAGCCATACATTTTATTTCTTGTCATGGATAATGCTTCTATATACAGGGATGTAGAGTATGCACACACATGTAGCAGTGAACTACTACTCAGTGAACCACATCACATGGTTTCTGTGATTATTTTAACAGCATCATTTGTTTTTCCTTATTTCCATTGTTTAATTGGAACAAAAACAACCTGCAGCCCCACTCAAAAATCATAAATCTCCCAGTTCAGTAGTCTGTTCAGTCAAATTGAGTTTGAGTTCTTGGGCAGTATGAGANATTTCAGTTATTCTGGGGCTCAGAGGGGCAACAAGCACGACAAGGACTGCAAAGAGGGTGGGTATGATAGCACTACACAACCTTGGTCCTCTTTTAGGGGCTTTCTCCTGCTGGAGATACCAGGTAGATGCACTGAATAACAGGCTAGGAAGGTTTGGTCTCATGTGCACAACTAGATTTGGGACTGAGAGGCTCTGGCAGAGCCGTTCACCTGCAGGCAGATCAACAGCCGCACTGTAGCAAGCATCACATCAGGAATGATGAACAGGCAACTTGAGGAGACATGAGCACCTTTCATGTTGCCCAGAAAGGTTATGATGGAAGAGTTAAAGAAATGCATAGCACGTTGCATGGCTTACAAACAAAAGCCAAAGTAAACAAAAAGCAATAACTTATCCCTCAGAAGTCATCGATTTCCCCTATTCTCACACCGAGTGTTGCAGCGTCAGGAATCTGTGTCTGCAGCCAGCACCAGGAAATCCTGACTCCCAGAGTCTAAAGCTCAAAGGGATCATTAACTGCAGCAGAATAGCACATAGGCAGAAGCATGGCTGGGAATGAGACATGCAGGAACCTCATGTGGACAGAAGGAACCCTAAGAAAAGGACAATAAATGAAAGAGGGCATCAAGCTAATTCCTCTGCTGCTTTCGCACTGGGAAATTGAGCAGCAGTTTCAGAGGGCGACAGGCAGAGAGAAATGTGAAATAACTCATCAAGTTGCTGAGAGCTTGAATCCTGGGGCAATGATTTTATGTGGTTATATGCAGTAGACAAAAAGGGCTATTTCTAAGCTATTAAAATAAAAAAGGAAAACTTAATATTAAAGGTTTTTTAACTAACTAAAGGAATATGTCACCAGAGTTTCTAAATTTGTACTTGAAAGTTTTTTGAAGTTGCTGAATCCAATGTAAGAGCACAAGAGTACAGTCAGGGGTTGCCTTCCTCCTTGCACACAGTAAGCAAGTAATTTAATTAAATGAAAGTAATACAGGAAGTTTCCTTAACCCAGCCAGGAGACACGTGTGATCCTGAAAAGGAAGATGCTGAAAGAGCACAGAAATCGCACAGATTCCTGATTTCATGGTCCCTTTAAAAGTTGTTAATAGCTAGGTAAACAAACTTCTTTTCCCAGTAGCATGAATGTAGTGGGAAGTGAAAGGATTAGCTTGATTTAACTTGTGACAGAACACTTTTAAACCATGATAAGGGCTTAGGCCATGAAGATAGGGTGTGTTTCAAAGCACAGGTCTTGTAGCCATGCTGCCTTGGCTGTTCAAAACTGAGAATTTTTAAGGACATTTCAGGATATCTGGTTGAAATGCCTGCCTGGAGATCTGCAGCTATCACAGAAGTAAGGCTGCCCGACTCCTTTCAAGCATGAAGGTTGAAGGCACTGTTGGTTGAATTACATGGGTTAACAGAGAGGATGTGAAGATGAAATAAGAGTACCAAAGGACAGTACAGAATCACTAGGAAGTCCTGCCTTCTTGATTTCTCTAACTAAATACCACAAATGTAAAAGCAAGGTTTCTAGGTTTGCTATTTGGACTTAACAAACCTCTGCTCAGATGCAAAAGGCTGTCAAAATCTATCCAAACATTTGGACCACCCAGCTATAAAACATAGTCCAGAAGAGATAACTGGGGGGACAGCAAGGCTGGAAGCAAAAATCCACAACAGGAATACATGTTTAAAATGCAGGTGCTGTATCTGATTGACCAGGGACACAGACTGAGTTATTATAGACAAAGTCATTAATTCAGTGTACAGCCACAGATGAAAGCTCCTTTTGAGTTGATACCAGACACATTATGCTTTTATATTTTAAGAGACAGTTTTTTAACAGATCGATTTAAAATATGCTTTTAGGAGTCAATCCCATGTTATTGCTTTCCCAGATCTGTCTCACTATAGTCGGCTGCTTTATTTATAGAGCTCAAATGATATTGCTGGTCATCCAAGATACCCTCCCAAGGTCCACCGTGAGCTCTCGGCTTGCTTCAGATCCACCTGGGACTTTGAGGTGACAGCTTTCAGAGCTGTCCAGGCACAGGCAGGCCCCATTTTGCATGGTGAGAAAAAAGGGTGATAAGAAGCCAGGCTGTTACTCAGACAGTTTACAGTATACCTTCATTTCCTCTAGACTGGCTACAAGGTTAAGGGCAAATGCATACAGATCATTTAGGCTATGTGCATATATATTCTGTATATGCCCCAGGAGCAAGGCAGAGTGCTGGTGGTTATACTCTACCACCTGATTTTCCCAGGCTTTGCCTTGCCTTGTGGAGGAACCAGATGCACTGGGGATTAGCAGGCATGATTCCCTGTCCCCTTCATGCTGCTCCTTTCTGATAGCTGTGTGGAACAGGGCACCCAAACTCTGCCCTCATCTTCACCCTTTCTCCTCTTTCAGTTCAAGTTGGCATCTTCCTTCTAACGTCTCCCAGGTGGGTCCTGGTAAAGCTAGGAGTCACCTCCTTGCTCCTCAGCTGAATTGCAGATACAGCTAATGTACACATCACCTAGGTTCATGCTCCTTCTGTTGCTTTCTGTTTGGAAAGTCTCCAACTCAAAGCAGTGAGCATTACAAGATACTATCAGACACACATATCTACTCTTGATGTCCCACAGCCTGTGATCTGCTGTGGCAGAGTCACTGACTCCTTGCTGCTTGTTCTGGCTACTGTTCTCTATGTCCACCTTAAAGATGTTGGGATTTTTTTCATTTGTTTTGCTGTGTTTATAGAGCAGCCAGCATAGCTGTGCTTCCTTACCCCACCTGCAGGATGGGAAATCATCCAGCATCTTACTGCAGAGGGAACAGAGGCCAGTGTCTGTCCAGTGCTTAGAGAGGCTGAAAAGGATCGGCAGCAATGCCACAGCCCCTCAGTGGTGCTCTGAATAAAACCTGAATCTGGCAGCTGAGCCAAGCAGAACAACTCATATCATTTGTGTGTTGAAGAGCCTTCAGCCTCACTATCGAGTCAGCAACATGCTAATCCTACCTCATCAGCCTGCAAACGACTGTGTTCGTTGGCATGCTTGCCTGTTTATTTAGGTGTGTGACAGGCTTCCGTTGTTATTTGGATCAAACCTGCCTCATTATGTTCATTCCAAGCACTGCTTGCATGCTGTTTTGTAGACATCTCCTAGACATGCAGGGCACCAAGAGGATTAATAACATTCATCCAAATGTTTTCCCAGAGGTTGGTGCGAGAAAGAAATATTCATATTGACCTCGGAGACTTGGGATACAAATAAGAGGCATTCAGAATGTGGAGGGACTTAAGGCTTCATGTGACAGAGGGAGAATATTACATTCCACAGGATTTCAAGACAGTTTTCTTTTCTGGAGACTTGGTGTTACTCCCTCTAATGCAAGACCTCAGAGGTGAATTACTCTGTGCAGTTGCAGTCTACAAAAAAGGATGCTTGAGCACTGCAGAAAAACAACCCACATACAATGAGTCTCTTCAGAGTATCACCTCACCATCACCTCTGATCTGCAGATTGTCCAGTTCTGCTTATCTTTAATCTAAGCTTATCCTCTGTGACACCCTGGGCAATAATACTGACACAGCTTTCTTACTTCGGGAACTCAGTGTTCAAGAGCTTGTAGTAGCTATAGATTTTAATTATCTGGAACGAAAAAGGACATCACTTAGATGCTCACTAATAAGAACTGGTGTTGGCACTCATAATAATGTCAGATCTTCAATAAAATATGTAAACTAACCTGTGCCAGGCTTCAGCTGGGCTTCTAGCACCACCAGGACATTCCAGGAGCTGCTGTATTTCAGGACATCTCTTTTAAAAGGGCAGTTACATTTACTGATGATTGGGTTCCCAACATATAGACATATTTCAGGCTAGTGGGACCCCCATCCTCAAACATCAGCCCTTTCATTGCCACTATCTCCAAATGCCAAAGAGAGACAGTCTTCTTGACCTTGAGCACTACACAGCACAGTGCTCACAGAACAGAGATGCCTCTGACTGACCCCATGAAGCCCACTTTTTGGGAGCTCCTGAGGGCAAGGTCTGGGTTTTGCACAGCTACACAGCTGGCTCAAGAAGTGACCTGCTGATGGGGACATAGGAAGACTTGCTGGTTCTCTGTCCCCTGCAGCTGGGGACTGCCATGGCCCAGCAGCCCTATGCCAGAACAACTGTTCACCTCATGGCCAAGCCACCACTCATGTAGAGCCACCTGTGGCTTCAGAGCCATGGAATTGCCACAATGTGTGCCACAGAGGACATTTCCAAGCAGTGACTCAGTTATAGCCAAACTCCCTTTTCCTGACCTACTTCCCCTTTTCCCTCTGCCCCGTAAAGCTAAATTTGCCTCCTGCATTGGAAGAACTGGAGAGACATTTCTTCCTGGTCCTGATACAGGATTCACTGTCTTCCACCATGCTATTCTGCTCCTTGACACCCTCTTGTGCATCCTATTCTCCCTCAAATACATCAGTGTAAAATCAGACACCACATTCAGTATATGGGCAGATAAGAAATGCATGGCTTTGATGTGCAGCCACATGTTACAGTACATGGCATACCTGTATCCAATTGCTGTTTGTCTCCTTGGCACTTGAAGCCTTGCAGGTCTTGCCACCTGTCCCTGGCAGCTCAGGCAGTTTCTCAGCAACATCACCCCAGATTCTTGTTCTTGGCTGCTTGGTCTGAATACTTCATTTTCCAGCTGGGAAACCTTGACCTCTAGACCCTTGCAGGTCTTCAAGACCTGACTATGTAAGTCACTAAGCAACCTGATCTAATTATATTTGCTTAGAGTGAAGGTTGGACTAGATGGCCTTTGGAGGTGCCTTCAAACCTAAATCACTCTGTTATTGTGGTGCCTGAAATGAAAATCCAAGAAGACTAGCATTAGGTCAAAGTGGATGACCAAGGATGGGTTTAAATTTGCGGCAGAGGAATGTGAGACACCCCTGACGCCACAAAGCCCAGAAAGGCAAAACTGGGAGGATTGGCAGCTGGGTGGTGAAACCATCAGAGAGAGGCTTAGTGGGCCATTTTGTGCCAAGAAAGTTGAGCACAGTCTATGATGGTCTGGTGGCCCTGGTGGAGCCCATCAGTACCAGGCAGGAAGTTGAAAAAGCAATCTGAGCATTTGAAGAAATCACCTGAGCACAGATGCAGGTAGGACATGGGAAAAGGACTACAAAAATCTATATTTAGTAAGTGCACTTAACATCAGCAGGATGGGTTATTAATTTAACACTGCACTTATAAAGAGCTAGGACTTTTCTGCTCTTGTTGGAGGGATGCAAAACAGCTTCCTCCTCCATGGAGAAGGAAGAAGCTGATACGTAATAAACTCAGCACAGTCCACTCCCTCAACACAGGAGAAGACTAGACAGGTAGAAGAAGGATTTAATATAGTTGACTTAACTCTTTCATACTTTGACTAGCACAGACTAAAGGTAGTTGCTTACTTTCCTTACCGTCTAAGTAAAATCCTAGATCTGCCATTATAAACTCTAGGAGAGAAAGAATTACATTATATGGTCAGGTAAGGTTCATGCTGTTTTTGGATGAAGACAGGGTGCAGAACCCATGGATGACTTCATTAAGAAAATAAAGATTTACAAAAGAATTTACCAACACATGGGTGACGATTGGAAGAGTGCAGAGTTACACTCCTAGGGCCAGTTGGGCATGGGACACAGGGAGATTTTATGTGAAGGCTTTTTGTTTTGTTTCTAATGAGAAGTAATTCCACAAGTGGAAATCATGTTTATGACCCTTTTCATAAGCCTTTAAAGCCACTTGTTAGTGTTGGACTCTAAACAGGATTTTAGCAAAGGAGTGACAAAGGAAGAAGCTTAACAATCAGTAAAAAACGCTGCAAGAACAGAATAAGACATATACACCTTGTGACAATTATTTTTCAGAAACAGGTTATTTCAAGCAATGATCCCAAGCAGCAACGGTCTGCACTGACAGCTATATTAATTCATCTGCACTTAGATGGAGACAGGGACATCAGACCTTTAACTTCAATTCAGGTTGCTTTCCAAAATCAATACTTGCCAAACTCCTGTTGAAATGTGCAGGCATGGAGCCAGGACTCCACGTTCATACAACTACTTTCAACTCCTATTGAAGTTAATGGAAGATTTGCCATTAGCTGAAGTTGGGGTTTTTCACACGCAGCCGATGTCTGGTGAGATTTGGGAATGGTATTTGAAACCCGATGACTCTGAATGTGGTTGATTTATTGCATCGTTAACTTACATTGTTCATGCTTTTGAGATCTAGCTGTGATAGCTGACAAACCTGTTTTGCTTCCCTGTTTCACATCCACCTTTTAGATACCTATTTTTACAGGTCACAGTAGTGTAATCACACTATATATTAACCGTGACAGTGTTATGCTTGAAATTCATTCTGAGACCTCAGCTTTCCCAGAAAAGGTGTACAGTGAACTGGTTTCTTCAGTTACTTTCTCACATCAAGCTGCATAAACTGGGGATGGGGCTCTGAAATCAGGAACCTTTTCACTGTAGGACATGTGCTTGGTCATCAGCAAAGCCAACCTTGTGGAGGTCCAGCTGGCACATCTTCCTAGAGGTCTCACCTATTCCAGCACTCAATTATCCACACTCAGTGGTTAGTATTCTGGGTTGTACCCTGACAGTCCTTGCACCTTGCCTGCTAACATCCCACCAGTCTTTCCAGGAGTTTTTTCAGGGAACATAAAGCAAGAATGTATCTGGCCACCCAATAGCCCTGGCATGAAGCACCTCAGCCCTTCCAAAGTATTGCATGCTGCACGCAGGGAAACAGGATGATGCATATGGTAGTATTTTGTGACCCAGTGTATTTTCCATTGCTTTCTTAGGATTATAAGGAACTGAAACTTCATTAAAAGCTCCTAATCAAGCGTCATGTTTCTTTGTTCTTTTTCTCAAGGGTTCACACGTTTCAAACCATTCCGGTCACAAAGTGTGAGGGACTGGGGTGAGAAGGAGCACGGAGGTGAGGTAGTTTCCTCCTTCTCCAAAACTACAGCTGCCTCAAAACATGCCATATTCTTCACAACAGAAATTGCATGCATCATGACCCAGGAAAAATCCCTTTGCATGCTGCAATTTCCCCTTCTAGCAACAGTCTTGAAAGCCTCTTCTCCAGCTCTGGCTCTGGTTCTCATGTTCCCTCTTCTCTGAACAATACCATGGGTCTATCTCCAATCATCTCTAGGGTAATCACCCCAGGTCTCTTGAATGCTCAAGCAGGGCAGATGCATGATGCATGGTGAGAACAAATGGTTGATTGTCCTGTTCCAGACCGTGGTGATCACGCACAGGTCTGACTGATGGGGATGTCTCTGCACAGCCCTAATCTCCTGCTTTGCTTTGCCTAAGTTCCTTTCTCTCCCTCCCAGAAAAACAACCCATCCTGCTTTAAACTTTCCCCTTTGGTCCTAGCTTTGCTCATTTTATCCCCTTATTTTTTATTTTGGCTTTCATCTGCAACTCCTCTCTGCTCTTACCGTCTTTCAGCATTCTTCACCTAAGTGACCTTCCAATGTCTCCTTTCACATCTTTTGTCTAAAAGCTTCACTCACTATTGTTTTATCAGTTTAACTCCAGAGTGGATCGGTTAAGCGCTTTTCCTCATGTCCAGCAGTTTCTGTTATTGCTACCTTGTTAGTAACCCTCCTGTGGATTCTCCATCCATGGAGGTTTTCAGGATTCACCTAGACCAATATATAACAGTAAGATTTAGTGTTGGCAATAGTTGTGATCCAAGCAGGAGGTTGGGCTAGATCTTTGGATTACAGTACTTCCATATTTCTCTCACCACCACAGTTTCTCTGATTCCTGCATGGCATAGCATCTGTAAGGATGCTGTCTGTCTCTACATTTGGGACCTCTGAACTATAACATCATAGTCTTTGAACTATAATTTTGTATAGCCTTTCTGCTGTCTGAGGCATACTTGCTCGTGCTCAGAACAAGACCTGCTCAGGGACTAAAAAAATCTAGTATTTCAATGAATTAACAAGTTCTATAAAAATTGGTAGCTCCACCAGTCTAATGTCAATACGACATGCCTTTGGATTAAGCTGCTTCTTACACTGACAACCTGTCTGCCAGGGAATAGATTTAACAACGCTCTTCCATCACTAGATCACACAATTCAAAACTTCAAATGGGCTGCATCCCTGCCTGCCACCAGATACTTATTTTGTTGTCAATTCCAGGCTGGAGAGCGGGTGGAATGCATTCTTGCAGAGCCTAATCTTAAAACCATTGAGATTTGTACAAAGTATTGGATCAGTCCTGCATCCTAATTCCAGAACTGGGCAGATGGCAGAAAGCAAAGCACATTCTAAGAGAACATATTGGAATGTCATAAGAAGCAATAATGAGTAAAATTTGTTTTCATAGTAAAACATTTAATATGCATGACATACACTACACAATTATTCACATTCTTAAAATTAAATGGATAAATGTTTCCAGCAGGCATCATCTTCTAACAATTCTTTCAAGTTGATGCCAAAGGAAAAAAAAAAAAAGAAACTAGTAAAATTTGTGTACAGAACATACCGATATTGTCTCCAAAACTATCAGACATGTTTTCATGAAAATTAAAGTCAGGTTAAAAAGAAAAGCATCCAAAATATATTTTTTCTAAGGGTGGGGATAAGTAACTGAATCATGTAAGACCACTGTTTCACGTAAGACATTCTGTTTCCATTAGAGAAGGGCGGTGGACGAGAGCTTCCAAACCATACTTATGTGTATTTACAATTCCAATTTAGCTTAGGCTAGGTTCAGATCTGATCAAATGTTCCATAAGATGTGACCCCAGATGGCTGAATGCTTGCAGAGGACTGTAAAAGCCTGAATGGTGTATCCTGTTAACGTAGCTGAAAACACCAAAATCTGCCCACACTTAGACAAGGTGCTTACCTCTCAGGTTTACAGAACCAAAGGCAAAAAAGCTGACCATCTGCTTTCTGATCATATTTATGTTACTAGTCCCGTCCTTCTTGCGTACATAGCATTTGAAGCAAACCCAAACACTCTCTAGTCCATAAGCCTCCCCATCTTTCCAGGCTCCTTATCTGTCTCTTCAGCCACTACCTCTGCCCCTTTCTCCAAGTAGTTTTAGAAAATTTGCTCCAATCTTTCTGCTTTAAGAGGCTTGTGCTAACTTTACACTGAAGTAATCTGTTGTTATTCCCCCACCGCTGCAGCTGTCTGCTTCTCTGTCTAACCATGCACAAAAATTTATCATTTCTTGTTGTCTATAAAATGCCTGGCATGTGGCAGACACTGACACAAGTTAATAATAATTTTTGGCTTGCATACTGGGATCATATCTAGGTTTTACAAGTGAAAACAAGTCTTAAACTATTGCCCACTATTACTGCATCTATTTCTGAGCAGCAGCAGTGATTTCAGATGGCACCTTGGCAATATCTCAAATGCCTGGACCAGGAACCTTCAAAATGTGGGCATGTAATTGCCGAAGTGGTAAGTGCAGGTAGGGCATGATTGAACAGCAGTCAGCAGCCAAGAATCAAGCAGACCATCTAATGAGCCAGTTGCCATGGATACACACACAACTATGCAAAACTAGGCAGTGGTGTGCAATCTCATGCCCCGGGCAGGTCTTGGGAAGTTGGAGACTGCAGGACTTGCTGCAGATTCAACTCTAAAGTTCATGAGTCCAAAGTGTTCACAGGTTCTTTGTTCTGTTCACTTTTTATAGGGTTTTTTTGAGACTTCTGCTTGAGGCTGGTAATGCTTTTGCTTACTTCAGCAGTTGTTTTTCCTCCCCTGACTGCTATATTACTTGTGTATTTTTCCAAGGATGCTTTCCTCTCCTTTTCTATCTCTTCCACTTACAGAACCTTAATTTTCTCAATCTGCCCATCATTTGAGATATCAGCTGTGGATGCTACCTATTGATTGCAGCAGTAATAGGTTGCTTTCCTACACTTCCAGTTCAACACAAGTAAATATCATGGAATTAAAGCATCTTTGCTCCATCCACTGGTCTTTTCCATGTGGAAGAGGTGGATTCTGAAATGGCTGCAGTTTCAGTTGCTTTGTTCTACATATCTTCCCCGGAGGGAGCACCTCTCATGGGTAGCAGCAGGTTTACAGCTCACCATGGGGGTCAGGGGTAAGTGATCCAGACAGACGCAGTGAGACATCCAGTTCTGCCACACACAAATAAGTCCTGAAGCCATCCGCATGTGTCACACATGGGGCCTTGTATCATACCTCAAATCCTATTTAGGATCAATTAGTAGGTTAATATGTTGCTGACGTCAATAATTAGAATGAGACATTGCCCATGATATTAAGTCATGGTAAAAGAGCATTATCTCATGCTATAAACACTTGGGCCAGACAGTCTACCAGCCTTATTACTACAATTCTCACTGTGACTAATGACATGCTGAAAATCTTGGAGGAGTGAAGTGTCTATGATTGCCCTTTAGATTTTCTCACTGTCAAAATACCGTATAACATTTCTGCAGTGTTTTCTGTTGCTGATATGATTCATTACGCACTAAATTGCCACATAAGCAACTGTCTGTGAAATGCTGACCTACTCTGTTTTTACTGCATGCCATCCAGTCATGATACCTATGAGGGGTTACAGCCGTAACATCTCCCTGACCTACACTGTTCATGAAGACCAATGGTCTGTGCTGCTGCAGTTCATCCCTAATTGCTCACAGAAAGAGCAATAAAATGTCTAGAATCAAATAGTAATTGACAGTCTCTGCTGAAAACCAGACCATTTCATCATTAAAAGATTCAGAGATAATTTCACAAAGGCATGCAAAAAAACTAAGAGCTTTTTTCTTAGGCACTTTTGACAACCTGTTTCAGACAACTGTGTCTTTTTCTGGATCCTTAACTCTTCTTCCGTGCGTGTTTTCTTCTTTACTCAGTCCAAAATCCTTCAGACAGGGACTGCCTTTTATTTCATGTATGGAATGTGCCTACTGTGCCCTTAGCCCACCATCTAGCTTGAGGCCTCTAGACATAAAGAAATAAAAATATTATTACTAAGAATAATAGAATAATGAGTTGTCCTTAGAAACCTCATTAATGCCATATGCCCCACAGTACGTCCTGTTTTTGTCCCCTCCTTTTGACCGATAACTGGGCATGTGAAAGAAGATGCTTGATTCAGGGTTACCCTGCAGAGACTGGTTTGCTATTCTAACCAAGTTCTGGGAATAACAGTACATTTTTCATCTTGGAGAAACAAGATACAATAATAAAGAATATTAATCAAATATTGTATTGTGTTCTCATCTTTGGTGAGTCTGAAACAATTTTCCACACTAAAAGAAAATAAATAATTAATAAAGAAACCTTTTTTGTAAAGGAGCACAAGCTGAAAAACATCCTATAAAGTTACAAAGAAAAATGCAGTGTGTTTTTATAATGACCCATGAAATGTTTATAAATATTGTTTATTTTCAGTACCATGGACCACTGAACATGCAATAGATGGCAAGGCAGTATCTGATTCATTTTTATAGATATTTTTCTCACAGACCTTGGTTGCATATTCATCCAAGCACGCCACGTGTCAGTTCTTCTCTGTTTGTCATAGTAACTGCAGCCAAATGCCATCTCAGCTGAAGCAAAGTGTCCTATGAAGACTGGAATGTATCATTCGACTCAAAAAAATAAGGGATTGTAATGCCAGTGTGTTCACTGTTTTTGAAAGGAAAAGCATCATGTTTTAAAGCATTCAATACATGCAGGAAGCATACTTCAGGATGCCTCTCCTTGTGTTTTTTGTTTCCCTTACTGCACTACAGACAGCCCCATGTTGTTATTTCCCTTTTCTTCATTTCCTAAGTATAGTTTCCCTGCTCTAGATACATTCCAGCACAATGGGAAAAATATTTTGTCCTATGCTATGTATAGTAATTTCCTCTGAAATGCCCTCTCTTGCTGGAGATAAAGAGCCTGTGCCTGCCAGCCAACACAAAGACCCATTTTTCAGCAGTCATGCGCAGCTGGCAGAGTGCTGCTTGATTCAGAGATCATTCAATCAGGAGGAAAACTAGTGTTATCAGTGGGAAGGTAGCCTCCAGAATGACACCAGTAAGGACAGAGGAGCCCTCATCTCCCATCCCAGCCAGAGGGAAAACTGCAGGTTATAACGTTATAATGCCCTGGTTCTACAGCTCAGTCTTCTCTCCTCAGCCGGGCCTGGTTCAAGTACATGTCTCTACATGTGACAGTATATAAATAGACAGATAAATTAGAAATTCTTGCTAGTATGACTGTGAATTCCAGTGGGGCCAAGCCCCAACACTGCCTGGCTTCACGGGGTGGTGAGCATTGCATTAACCCAAAACTTCAGGCAGCTGTAATTATATCCAGATACACAAGAGTTGTGCTAGTGCAGTGTCCCAGTTCCAGTAAAATTCACGCTCCCTAACTGAGTTTGGACTGAGAAAGATGCCAGAACAAGGGAACCATCTGTAAAGCTCCCACCTTCAGCTGTAGCTAAGAAACAACCTCCCCCTCCACAACCTGTGCAGTAGCCAGAATTCAGGTCTCAGCTCTCCACCTGTTTGGCCCCCTTCACATCACTAATAAATACATTGCATATGCTATCTACTGCTATCTTGCTATTTGGCAGGATCTTTTGAAAAAAACAGAATATAAACACTCCAGCAATACACAACTATACAATTTTTGGCAGGTTCTTTTTAATCAAACGTGTCTAGGTCTGTAGGCAGTGGGCCCTCCGTGGCCAGTGGACATCTCATAGAGTTGGAGCACACACCTGGATGAGCCCCAGCCTGCACACTGCATTAGAGGACAGATTAAATCAGTCATCACTTGAAAATAACAACAATGGAGAAGTGACTGGAGACACAGGTGCAGAGTGAGGGATGACAGGAGCTTCCACTGCAGCCATAAATCTGGAGGAGAAGCAGATGCCTCACCCCACCCCTAAAACTGACTTCCTCTGATGTGACTCAAGACAGGCTGTCTCCTCTTTCAGAAAACCCTTCAGCTGCCTACAGACAGGGTACATGGTGGGAACTGCTTGGTGCACTGAAAGAGAGAGCAGAGGGAAGATTAGTGAAGCTACAGATTTCCAGGCAAGTTTCCTGTGCTCCTAAATTCTCTTCCTAAATACCATTCCCTCATCTCTGCTTCTTCTGCTCTCCCTCCTTCCTCCTCCTCGCTGACGGGAGGCACTGAAGGGGGAACTGCAGAAGGAGATGGTGGGAGAGCTGTTGAACTCCCTGTCCTTTCCTACAGGGAGGTGTCCCACCAAAGATGTTTTGTCAACTGCTCTAGTTTCTTCTTTCGATGAATTTAGAGGACCAGTTTCAGGAAGGAAAGGACCCTTCTCCCCTCACCATCATTCAGCAGGAAAGGGAAGAGAAAGGAAGTGAAAGCAAGCTGAACACTGCACACACAATCTCAACTGTGAAATTTATTTGCATGTTTTAGAGGTTTTGGGAGATTTCAAGGCCACCAATCTCTGCATCTCTACATGCTATGGGATCACAGCCACCACCACAGGGCAGCCCTCCCTGCTCAGGGCACAATGTCACTGCTGCATTAAGAGCAGTTGGAGCTCAGCCCTGCCATTCTCCCTCTTACACTCACCTGGGCATTGGTATACTTTGTGTTCTTGCTGAATTTCAAGCATGCCCACGTTGGTATATTTATATATCATTAATTATATTAATTAATTACTACAATATTGTTATTAATACATTAATAATAACAATATATTATTTATAGAATTATATATATTATAATATATATAATTATACGTGATCTATAATATATTACACAATATGATATATAATTAATGTATCAACTGGGCATTCATAGACATGCTCACACTGATAGATTAAGGCAGAAATGATCCCCATTTCCATCACAAACTCATTCACTGATCTTGGTGAGCCACAGGACACTGCTGGGCATGGCGTGCACACTGCTGCTACCACAGAAACAGCTATGGTGGAACAGATATGTGATAGACACTACAACTTAAGGGGGAATTTTAAAAGTTACTGAGAACACCATAATAGTATAATAAAATCTCTGCCATGTGTCAGTACACCTGCAAGGGTGTCTGCAAACTTATGACAGCTGTTGGCAATGCTTTCACTATGTCTCTGCATCTGGAAGGCTGTGCGTGCATTGCTAATCTGATCTTACTGATCCGGCCCTCTCTTCAGCAAGTGTGGTAGCCTATGCAGAAGTGGGTAGCAGAGGGTGCATTGAAGCATGTCTTAGTTTTTTGATTTCTTGGTCACTGAGACTGAAGGTCTGGCTGGAACATCTGGTTTTTGGCCACAAACTTTGGGTTTTGCATCAGTGCAGAGCTGAGATGAGACCAAGGCACACTCCTACATGTCAGAGTTCACAAGTACATCTGTGTTCCCTGGGCCAAACATAACCTGAGAGCCTGGTTTCCCAAAAAAGGAGAACCAGGAAAGAATCTGAAGCCTGGGCTCAGGAATAAAAGGAAGAAGCTTGGAAATTAAACCTGTCTGGGTTTCTTGCATGGGAAAACAATGCAGTTCCAATGCATTAGCCCTAGTCCGTTCTACAAGGCAATGCTACAGACTAAGGAAAGACAAGCAAATACTCTCATTAACAGTGTTTTGAGTCTGAAGTAAGTTTAGTAACTGCATTCTTTGGCGACTCAGATTAGTTAGTATTTCAGTTACAGTAACTGTGGTTTAATAAGTCCTCTCTTAACAGTGTTAGCATGTATATGGGAACAAATACATTTTGTTGCAGGTTCATATATACAGTACATAAGCTAGGCCTAAAAGTTAGAGCAAGCACAGTGTCAAGACATCAAAGAGCTATAGTCTCTCAGAAATATATATTAAATAAGTAGAAAAAAAACATGTTCTGAAGGCAGTTTGGTAGAGTATGAAAGGCATTACAGAGGAAAAACAGTTTTTAGGACTTCTGTCCCCCATCAGTGAGGAGTTACTCTGTCATATTTTCTAGCACTAGTATTCTGTAAGCAGTGGAACATGTGCCACATAGCTAATTATCTCCACATCACAGACAGGCACAATATAGCCATTATTTCAGAAAGCATAAAATTCTATCATATATAAACATGAACCAAAGAAAGGTGCTTGCATGAATTTAACTTCTGATTAGGTTTCAGATTCCAAAATGAAAACTCATCTTGAGTCTTATCAGCTGGGAAAAAAACTAAGATAATCTGGACATAGTTAAAGTTCAATGTAACCTCGGCTACAGAAATCTGAAAGCCACTTGAGCAGTATCTCAGACAACCTTGTACCCTTGCAGACACTTTTCCAAAGAGCCTGGTTTACTGTGCCCAAAGCAGCACTGAAGTCCAGAGAAAATAAAATAATAACCCACATGAGACACCATCAGTCACTGACTTCTGAAGGTTCATGTAGCCCATAGAGAATTCATTAAAAACTTCTGCAACTGAGAAAACAAGTTCTTGTTTCAAGACTGTTTGACCGGAATAGCTGATCAGACACTGGCTTTGGCCTTTACCCCTGTAACTGCAGCAGATTTTTGGTTTCTTTGTTTATGTAAAACAATAGGCTGAAATAGGACCTATTTTCAAAGTAAGTAACATAACACTTGTTGCCAGAAGATGAACAAACAGCTCAGATCACTGAGGAGCTGTTGCAGCAATGCAGTGTTTGAGTCATTTAGGTGGTGAGGAATTGAGTGAGTATTGGGATTTAAGTCAGAATTCAACACAGCAGTCCTGTATGCTGAGTTTGCTGATTTATTTGAAGGAATAATATTATGAGCATCAACAGGAAATAAAGCAATTGGAGACTCATTTTTAGTGATGGGAAGAGCAGGTCTGATCCCATCATTTTATACACTGGAAAAAATTAAGAAAAATAATTGCCTTTCTTTGCAGAGTAATAGGTCTTTGGAAAAATAGGTATTTGCAGAGCTATAAGTAGAAGGATAAATCCTTTCACTGGGATACAAACTCTAGACATTAATAAAAAGCTGCCAAAGACTATTCCTGATTCCTGTTTGCAATGAAACCAGATTTAAGTAGCACACATCTAGCAGGAAAAAGCAAAACTAATCATACGTGAGTCAGTTACTTTACTGAATGTAATAGCAAATGAGGGGTGTAATTTCCAAACCACACATTGAATTGGATAGTTTCCCAGAGGGTGCCAGAAGGATTTGGGCAAAAATGTTACTTAAGGTCCTGAGATAAGGGAGTTGAAGATTAGCATTTTAGCCTCCCTGCAATATCTCATTGACCTAAGACCATCCATTTAAAACAGGGTAGGTTGTGTTATGTGGCTAGTATTACACCAGAGTAATTGCCTGAAAGAAAAGTTGTTTCCTTTCTCATCCCCACTTGAGTCCACAAGGGGGTTCCCTCACATCTAAGGTGTGCTGGAGGTCAGTTACCAACTGTGCAGAAGAGGGAGTAAAAGGAAGCACACTATTATTTCTTTGCCTTTTTGTATTTCACAAGCCTAAATACATGATAAAAGATTGTAAGATGTCTAGATGCATAGTTTTGCCGGAACAACAGAACTTCAAATAATCAAAAGACTTTGTTTTCCAGGTTATCATGTTCCTTCTAAAGGCTTTTATTCCTTTAGCTATTCAAAATATACTATGATAAAGTCATATTTTACCCCTCTTTCATATTCCTTAAACTGGTTGAACTACAGGATGTGGTTTCATAATCAGATAAAGCCAAACAATGCCTACACCTTTACTAAAAGGGGTGATCTCACTCTCCACCCCAGGTCCACTCTCCTGCTCTTTCCTCCCCTGGGTTCAGCCTCCACAGCTATACAGACAGGCAGATACACACTGAAATAGTCTGAATACTATCCATCCCACCCTCCAAAGTTTAAAAAAAAAATAGTTTTCAGCTGTAAGATTTAGATCAGCTGAAGCTGATCTTAACCCATCATCCTTTTCTTGTCTGTGCACAGTATTTCTGGGTCACCCATGTGGCTTGGGAGCTCACTACTGATCCTGCAACTGCAGGCACAATGCTTTGGGACCAGCACTTCCAAACAGGCAGAGGCAAGGTCAGAGAACACAAAAGAGGTGAAGAAGATGAGTGAGAATATGTATCACACCAGATGCAGTGAGCTCAGAAAATGAAAGAATGAGAGATCAAGGTACAAATCAAAGACAGTTCAAGAGACAGTGAGAAGAGGTGAGGGCAGGAAGCTGATGATAAGGGGAAATCATCTGGCAGAAGGGAGGCAACAGAGCTATGCACAGCATGCACAGAAATGCAGTTTGCTGAATGCATGAGAAACAGAAGTGAAGAAAAACAGCAAGCTAAGCTCCTCAGAACAGAGATGAGGAAAGGCCAGAGAAAGCCATTTGCAGCAGATATATTTTACTATTCAAGAAAATGAGTGAGAACGTGCTAAACATTGCTCAGCTTGAGTAATGCACTTCATACCTATTAAATTTATTTATAGGCAGAGAATTACATTCTCTCTGTATTCCCTCAGAAGTATACACTGACACACACTGAGCACAGCTTAGTGCTTAAATTTTCAGTTCTGTCATGAAGGGAAGATGCCACTACTCCTGGTATCTTGCCCGTAAAGATTATGCACTGACCAAGTCAATAAGATTGAAGTCAACAGGATTTTTGCCATTTAACACTCTTCAGTGTTTTCTGATTAAACTCTTCATCAAATGAGGGTTCTCATTCATGAGAATTCTCATGTTCATTCGATAAGACTCTTTTCATATGAAGACTGATGGTCAACGTTAGCTAACTAAGAAATGTAGAAATATAAATTAAATGGTGCTGGAAGAAGACGATTTACCTCCAATTTGATTGATCTGAGGGAATAAGAGAAAATAATTTGAATTATTAAGAGATAAAGAAGATGCTACTCTTTAGACTAAATTCTTTCTCTTTTTCCCTTAATTTCAAATCCACCATTTAGGAAAAGTAACTTGATAGCTAAAAAAGCAGTTATCTTTCCCAGCAAAAGTTAAGAGTGAAAGATGTTGGCAAATTGTACCTCATGTGGGAAACAGAGGCTGCAGAAGAGTTGTTAGAAGGACTGAAAATATCAGAAAGAAATCTCAACTACCCCTTGGAAGAAAGATTTTTTTGTAAGTTTATTTTCCCTATGGGCAGCCTTGTCTGTACTCTGTCATGCTTATGTTATGTGATATTGTGATGAAAGGTCACATACTGTATGTCAGTAACACATAAATCTGGAAGAGGAGAATTGACTGTGCCATTATGATACTAAGTCTGCATTTCCTGAAAAAACTTCGATCATTTTTAAAGATGTCACAATGCCTCCTGATCACTTTTATTAATGTAATTACTTATTCCTGAATCAGAAATCATGAAAACTGTACTATTTCCTTCTAACCACATAATTATTCTTTGCCTTCCCTTCAGCTTGGACAGGCTTACAATTAGTGTTAGTTTCTGGTGCCAGGAAATTCCCAGCCTGGATCAGCCTGTTGACCTCTAATTCAATGTCTTGTCTCAAATAGCAGCTGCTTCAAACACCTCTCTGAAGAAGGCAATACAGGACACCCACTCCAGGGAAAGCTGCCTCCTAACCGCTATCCCTTACACATTGGCCTGTACTCTGCAGAATTACGACTTTGCTGTCATGCTTGCATACAAAGCACCACCAACCGACTGCATATCCTTGTGATAGATCTCCTATCCTGGGCACACTTAGGTCTTTCTCCACAAGGGGAAGCTGCCCTTTCTCCTCCTTTTCTGCTTACAACCCTTCCATCATTGCCTTACAGAAACACTTGCTGCCAATTAACACTGACTGTAAAACACCAAGTCAGAGAGCATCCCTTTCCCGCAGATTTTAAGGCCAATGAAAGTCATACTTACAAAGTACAGAAGATAATTGTGACCCTCCCAATTTCACACAAGCAGTCCTGCAGCACTGGGCACATTTTGGATGAGCAGCAGGTGCACAGTGGTTATGCCCTGAGGTCTGGACCCCTGGGATGCCCACATGAACTTTCCCTTTCCCAAAAGCAGAGGGGTTTGGGAACTGCCCTACAGCAGCTTTGCTCCATCTCTAGGTCATGACTGGGAAATATTTCCGTGTCTACCAGCTTCAGTGTAGCAATAAATATGAGGACTTTTATGATGCATGTGAAAACACAGAATAGAAGAAGTTGCCCCAAGAGGCCATGGCAATTTCCCACTCATTATACCCCAAAAGCATTCTTCCTTTCCTTTCCTTTACCAGAAAATATTTCTTTCTTCTTTGTTTTCCTGGCTTCATCAGTAAATTTAACTAACAGCAATGTGAATGTTGTCATAGGATTACAAGCTGCACCACAAAAATCATAATGGCTTAGAGATGGAACTTTGTACTTAAATCCCTGCTTTTTGCTGTGGTGCTCAAGGACCCAGGTTATTCAATTAGGTACCTCGTGTAACTGAAGAGAGGAAGTAATTGCTCTGTACTCAATATTAAAAATGGACACAAAAGATCCACATGGATCAGATTATTACACAGCTAATAAACTGATTGCGAAAACATCTCAGAAAAATCACGCTGATTAGCAGTGATCAAATTCCCAGGATCCATAGGTCAGCTCTGCACAGGAAACAACTGAAAAGAGTCAAAGACCCACTTGGACAGATGAAAAGAGATTTAACCTGAAACTGGCTTTAAGGAAAAGCCACAGAAAGGCAAATATACATCTAAACATCATTCCATCTACATGTTTTGTATAGATTTTGATGCTTGTTTTTTAATATTTGTTTAAGAATGAACTAAGACATTGTTCTCTAGCTACAGCAGGTTTATGTGTAATCAGTCATATGTTGCTTAAGTTGCAGATCTTCAAAAATACGGAAAATATTATATAAAAGGTGAAAGAAAATATTTTAGATTTATCTTTCAATAAGCTGAGAAAAGATACCCAGAGCCAAATTAATGTCTGTTACCATCACACTGACCACAACAGAATCACATTTGGAAAGTTTTACATCAGCTTCGCTAGCTGTGTATCTACATCTTACAAAACTAGAAACTAATGTAACAAGCCACAATGCTATCTACTGTCCTGCAAGCTCATTTGCTCTCACAGCCACTCAGAAGGAAACTTTGCACTTCAGTTCTGTCACTGCATAGTTCTGCCCTGCCAGTTAGAAGAAGAAGAGCTACAAAGCTGGTGAAGTGTCTGGAGCACAAGTGTGATGGGGAGCGGCTGAGGGAGCTGGGGGTGTTTAGCCTGGAGAAGAGGAGGCTGAGGAGAGACCTTATCACTCTCTGCAAATACCTGAAAGGAGGTTGTGGTGAGGTGGGGGTTGGTCTCTTCTCTGAAGTGATAGGATGAGAGAAAATGGCCTCAAGCTGAGCCAAGGGAGGTCTAGATTGGATATTAGGAGAAATTTCTTCACTGAAGGGTTTGTCAAACCTTGGAACAGGCTGCCCAGGGAAGTGGTTGAGTCACCATCCCTGGAGGTATTGAAAAGCCATGTAGATGTGGCACTTAGGGACATGGTTTAGTGGTGGACTTGTCAGTGCTAGGTTAACAGTTGGACTCAAGGGTCTTTACCAACCTAAATGATTCTATGATTCTTACACACAGGACCTTCCCCATCTGCTTTATTAATGAGTGGAGATAAGACAGAATCTGTAACAGCCCTGATTCTGTTATAAAACTGCCCTCTTGAGACAGACCAAAGGTCCGTTTAGTCCAGTATTATGTAGTGGTGGTAAAGGAGACACTGTTTAGGGTATGGCCTAGTAATTGCACTACTTTTTGCTGTTTCCCCATCCTTCCTCAGTATCCAGAATGAGGGATATTAGTGAGTACATTCCCCCTTGTTTTTTTGAGATTCCCTCTAGGCACGTGCCTTTCTCACATCCTTTTGAACATTCCTCCACCACCCCCTGTGGCACTAGGCTCCTGAAGTGCTTTCCCTTTCCTGTATCAAAACTCTCTCCAACTAGCTTCACCCAGTGCCACCTAGTTCTTGTGTTGTGGGACTTGTGAGAACAGCAATCTTCCATTTCATTTATCCACCATTTTCTAGATTTCCTAAATCTAATCGTAAAGCTCCTCAGGGATCTCCCCACAGACTGGGGAGTCCCATTCTTTGCTGGGGCCTCAGAGAGGTGCAGCAAACACCATGAATCTATCTAGATGTCCAAGAGTGTCTGCCTTTGAATTAAACTAGTAAACTCCTTGGTTTGTGGCAAAAAGAAATAGGCAGGAACTGCCATTCATTACAGTAAACATATATTCAGGATGAAACCCAGACAGAGAGTAGATAGGCATAAGATTTGAAAGGTAAGTATTTAAGATCTCATTAAGTCTTTGAAATATTTTTTCTAATAGCATACAAAAAAATTCATCACTCCTGATTACGATCTTGCACTAGATATACCAATACTGAAAGATTTTTTATGCTCTTAGGCACAGACAAGACGGATTTTAGCTAAAACAGGACGTTAGAGTATCTTCTATAAAAACTCTGGGAAAGCTGTGATCACAAAAGAGACAGTGCGAATGGCCATCCCCTGCAGATCCTTTGGGATCAGACTGCCTACCTGGAACTGAGTTATGCTGTCAAAGATGATGATACTCAAATACTAGCCTTGCCCTGGGAGCAATCAAATTGTAATAAATATCTCTTAGTCATCACCTTGTCATATTAGGCCTTTGCAATTGGGCCTAACGAGGCATTCAGAACAGCGAGGCCCCACTAGGTAATACAATCACAGTAAAATGTAATGTATAAAGGTCCTCTACTTGAAATTACTGGTTAGAAATTGTCAGTGAGATTCAAATATACAATATAGGGATTGCAAAGTAATGAAGTCCACAGCATTTCTAAAATAAGTCATAAATGCCCTGGCAGGATCTGTGGCAAGGAATAATAGCTTAATGACAAACCTTAACAGCATTCTCGACATCACCTAGCTTTTCTACTGTAAAATATTATTTTGTAAAGCAGATGAGAAACCAGCTGATATTTCTTCCTTTCCAGATTCCCTGCAAAGCCAAGTGTCTAAACCAATTGCATTCACATTTCAGAAGACATCAGCCTCCCAGGCTGAACACTCATCTGCCAAATTTTAGCCTGAAAGATATTTGGGGGTGTGGGGAATGACGCCAAACGTAAATTCCACCGGGGGTTATAACAGAAGCACTGATGGCACAACAACATAAATGTAACTCTGTCTTCCTGGATGTTCCATAACACCAGCTCTCTCTCTCAATTTCTGTTTCAAAATCAGGAACTGCTGAGATGTGCCGTTTCCAACTATTTCTTGTCTTACTTGCACTTGGTGTAAACTCTTCCCGAGGACTCGGGGCCCCATTCCCGCAAGCTGATGCATGTAAGCCTCTACAAACTGCTATTATCTTCAATGGGGCTTCGCGTGGGTGTAAGGGTTTGCCTGAACAGATCAGTTTGCAAAATCAAAGCCTAAGAGACTGCACTTAAGTGCATTTTCATCTCTGTCTCCTCTCCTCCCTGCAGCTGGGCCTTAGTTTTCTCCCCCTAAGACATCCCTCCTCTTCAATTCAGTCAATCAGTCAAGGCTCATATCCCAGATTTCTCTGCACTGACATCCAGAATTTCATGCTTCTCATCTTTTTACTCAGAAGGAAACATGCTTCACTCACTAGTTTTTTCATTTCCTCATTACCAGCCACCTCTTTACCCCCATTAACGGCTCAGTCTGCTCCCCAGCAGATCAGCTTAGTATCAGCCTCAGCTCATCATAACTTTCACTCATGAATGAAGCCAGGCCTGAATCATAGCTGACATTTTCATGAACTAGAACAGAGCCATGATATCTGATTCCCCAGGCAAGGATTTGGCTCTTCGGGGACACACATTTATGGTCAAATTCTATTATAGAATAAAATTCATAAGGATTTGTTTTTAAACTTGAAAAAAATTGTTTGTGCTAAGCTCTGTAAAATGCATTTCTAAAGAAAAACTATTTGTAGTGTAACAACCAAAACTGTCCTTTTAAGTCTGGTATAATACCCTTCACTTCAAACATTTTATTTCAAGGCCAAACTTGCAAAACTACTGATACCCTGACACTGAGGATCCTTGACTCTCCATGGTTTCGGAGCATGGCTTTCACTCCCTTTGTTTCTGCAATGGTGAAGGTCAGGCTGGTTTGTTGTCCTGATTCAAAAAAACTGTTGCTGGAAACTAAATATTTAGCAGAAATTTGTATTTGTTCAGTCTTTCATAAGGGGCTTGTCCGGCCCCAGGTCTGCGATCTACTTCTCAATAAGTCAATGTTTCACAGAAAGGGTATGGTTGGAAGGGATCTCTGGAGATTGTCTAGTCCAATCCCCCTCCTTAAAGGGGGCAAATAGAGCAAGATGGCCAGGGTCATGCCCAGCTGGGTTTTTAATATATCCAAGGATGAAGACTCCACAAACTCTCTGGATAACCTATTCCAGTGTTGGATTGCCCTTGGGATAAAACAGTTTTCATATGTTTTTAACTAAAATTTCCAGTATTTCAAGTTTGTGCCTGTTGCCTCTTGTCTTTTTTATAAGAGGAGTCTGGCTCTGTCGTCTTTACTGCCTTTCATCAGGGATTATATGCATTGATAATCCCACCTCAAGCCTTCTCTGCTCCAGGCTGAGCAGACCCAGACCTCTCAGCCTCTTCTCACAGGACAGATGGTCCAGTCCTTTCATCATCTTTGTGGCCCTTCATTGGACTCACTCCAGTCAGTCCATCTCTCTCATACTGGGGGGCCCAGCACTGGATCCAACACTCCAGCTGAGCTTCACCAGTGCCAGCAAAGGGGGAGGACCACTTCCCTTGACCATTTGCCATCACAGATAAAGCCTCTTGTCATCAGGAGGAAAGCCCCATAACTGATCGTGCTTCTGATCTAAGTTCCTCACCTCTTCTCACTGAGACAGTGAAAATTCAGGTGACTGGTCCTGCTGTACAGGGTTATTTGCCAGTGTATTTACTGGACTGGTGCACTCATGAGGCATTTCCCAGTTAATCCCAGATCTTGCTTCAATCCAAACAAACTACCCCGGCATAACAAGTTACCCAAGTGTGCACAGCAAATCCAGAATTCCATGGTGGGGGAAGGCAGGCACATTTCCACAATGCTTTCTCCAGCTCCATCCATCAACTCTCATTCCTGAACCTGCAGCTTTTTGTTTCACAGACATCATCTGATTTTCCTTCAGGTTGAGATATAGCTTCAAAATTTTTTTGATGGTGCATTTTTCAGTTTAGCAATTTTAGAAGAAATTCTTCTTTGCACTTCCTTTTGTTTAGAAAACTGGAAAGAAAGACCCAATATTGTCTGACACCTCACATTGGATGCAAGGTCTCCCTTTCTCTCCCTAAATTCTATATGAGCAGGAGCATGAAACACTCTACAGTCTTTGGGTTTTAGATGTGAGGAGAGCCTGCTTTATTTTTTTTCACATTTCACTGTAACTAGATAGCCATCTTTTTTCAGCTTGAAGTCTCTCTTGGTCAGTAAAGGTATTTGCCCAGTTATCTCCAGCAATTACCACTGCTGTAACTCCTGACTACACAGAGTACTTGCTTGTTGAAATGCATCTTTGACGTAACCTTGATTAACTTAATAGGCAGTTAAAGTTTGCTCCTAGATTCCCCTCTCATAGTAAAAAATAACTTTAGCAGTGGATTTATTAAAGAAACATGCCCAGTTCTGTTAGAGGAAATGTTTCACCTGGTTTCCCCATTGTATTTTATAACCAACCTTTTTCCTGAAGCTTTCTGTAAGTATACATGGTGAGAGGTAGATTGATTTAGCTGGACTGTTGCAGGTCTTTTTCAACAAATCCAAACAACAAAACAACCCTTTTGCTCTTTTTTCCTGTCTTCGATCCTGCAAAACCCAAGAATCACTGGAACTTCAGTAAACCAGTTATCACTAACATAATAGATGTATTTGAAGCCCTACAAACACTATCTCCTGGCTACAATTCACCCAGAGAGACGCCCCACCTGGGGCACCCAATTGCCTTCTGTCCATCTGCTCCCCCAGGCAGCCAGCCCACATGCACCTACCATGAAAAATGGAGTTGCTTAGTTGCACCACACCTTGGTTCTACATAACATCTTCCTGCACCGCAGGGAAAGATACGTGCATTATAACTTCTGAGACACGTAAAAGGTGTATTAAACTCAGTGACTGGGGAACTTTCAATTTTATGGGATTTAAAGTTCAGGGTACGGGTGGGGACTCTCAGTATGTCCAATCCTCCCAGCTTTGAAAAATGCTGAAGGGATTCTACCTGCAGACCCACAGGTGTAGGAATTAGATACATCTTGTCATACATATTCAGATCTATATCTCTCTATCTTTCCACCTAACAAATATATAAAACTAAAAAAGATATTGCAATTTACAACAGCTTAACAAGATTGACAAATTCTGAATTTTTCCATCATTAATTGGTCAAAGTAGAACAAATTATAACCCACGTTTGCTACTTTTTAGTGCTAATTTTTTTTCTTCTCCCTTCCGCACCCAAAACAACATAAATTATATGCAAAAATCTGTATTTATTTTTTTATAATTAATTCTGGGCTAAGACCAAGTTTCTAAGTGGAAGCAAATTTTTGCATCCAAGTTATAACCTCCGAAGAACAACTTATAATGAGAATGCTGACACAATTTTAAGTGGAGTGACATGAATGGCGCCAATATAATATAGTCAAAACTTGTGGGAAATAAAGTATTTTGTTCCAGAAGGATATGAAATTTCCAACACAGAATAAAGTATACATCTAGTATTTACTGGAATCTACCAAACATAACAAAACATAAAAAGGCTTCAGGGAGTATAGGATTCAATCACAATTCGAAACCTCTTCATCTTGGATACATTTGAGACAAAGGGATTCACAAGCCACAGGGGCTAACTTCTTCCCTTCCTCCAGAAACTCAGGTGGGATTTACCCCCAAGTGAATAATGGGAATAGATAAAATAGGAGTTCAGCAAAAGATCTGCCTAGTAGAAGCATTCAAAAGCCCACATAAAATCCAAAATGTTATAAACTACTTAAAATGATGAACTGTGTAGTAACTATGCAGCATAAGAACCATAACAATGTGCCAAAAAGGAAAAGAATGGGAGTTATACATCCTTTGCAAGTCAGCAGAGGCAGTTTCAATGCTGACATGAAGCAGAGCCTGAGATGAGCTATTATCATGTTATTTTTTATTAGTTGTTAAGCACTGATGTTGTATTCAGTTCTTCACCAGAGAGCCCTTGTCCTAATGGATTTACAGTTGCAGGCCCCCTGCCATTTGTTGCAGCCAACTCTTAAGTCCTTTCAAACTCCTAATGTCAAGATGGATAAAGAGGTCTGCCAACACAAACCAAATTACTGCACGAAAAAACAAAATTAAGAAATGATACAAGGCTAGAAATACAGAAAGAGTTAACTGCACTTTTACAAATCACTTACTGTGGGAAATACAGAAAAAGGAAATGTTTAAGAGTGATGTGAATGGGAAGAGATGAATTAGTGAAACAATGGATTAGTCCTCTCTTGAGGACAAGAAAACTGGCACAGAGTAGAGAACTGCGGAAGACACTTGTAGAGCTCTACCCAGCATCTTTGCTAAGGCAGAAACAGGAAGGAATAGCCATGAAAAGCAAAAGGAGCAAGAGGGGATGGAAATTGAATCTTGTACAGGACAGACAGATATTGTGTCTCCTAGGCAAAGAGACCAAACAGAAATTAGGAAAACCCTAATGAATCGCATTCATCAAAGAGTTGCCCCTCTGCCTTTCTTCCTGACCTCAGCTGCATGGTCTCACTCTTGGTGCTGACACAGGCACTCATCTGATGAGAGAAGGATCATCTTCTCCCCAAAAGAAAACTAATTGCTTGTTCCTGGTGGGTTATTTTTCTGCCACACTAGCCACATGAAGAGCAATGGAGAGAGGAATAGGACTATCTTTTCTGCACCAGTGAGCCACTAAATTGATTTAGCCAACTTCTCCCTTAGATGCAGCCCTAACCTGCACACAAAAATTCTTCAGCTTTGTTGAGGGGCTCCATGATGCAAAAGCATTTTTGCTGGCAGGGAGCTGCCTCCCTCACCTCTTTGATGGATCTATGCTTGAATGCAAGCACAACTGAACTTCAAAAGTCTTATTATTAAATCTCACTTTATTCTTAGCTGTTTCAGCAGCTATCAACGTCTTTTTCATGAGGACTAAAATGTGGGGAATTATTAGGAAAATTCACCGTCGCATGCCGCTAGCAACATGGGTTTCACTGAGTATTTCACAAATACAAACGCCTGCCGCTTCTCGATACTAGTTAGAAGTCTTACGTTGTCAGAAATAAACTTCACGTCAGTACATTTTAAGCAGGAATGGCCAACTGGTAGTCGCAGCTGTTAATCTTTAAAATGCTGCTGACATCTAGTGGCTGGGTGCACTCATACACGTCTGTGCAGGTCAAAGCTATTTGTGTGTTCCGCATTATTT
>WEKW01018924.1:9549-27283 GCA_013389905.1 Sula dactylatra
CCCAGCCCCTCTGCACTTGGGCCTGTTCCCAGGGAGAAGGGCTTGGACCACCCCCCCCGGAATCTTCTGGAAGCGTCGAGCACCCTCTGGTGATGACATTGCGCATGCGCCCCACTGCCGAGTGAGAGGTGAGGCTATAAAAGGCAGACCCAGTGGAGACCAGGGGGAACGCGCCCCCCACCGGACCCAAGGGACATCGGACTGACGGGCCACCGCAGATCCACGGTGGTAGCTATTGTAACTCTATCTCTTTCTCTCTTTTCTCTTTCTTTTCCTTCTTGTTCCCTCTTTCTCTCCTTTTCTTTTGCGTACTTGTTGGCGGTTCCCGAGAGTACAACAAACCTGGTCACGATAGCACATCCAATTGAACATCACCCAGAAGTTAAGCCCAGCTGCCCCTAGCCACCCAGAATTATCTGAGGTTGGTTAGAAAGCAAGGGGGCTTAGTTTCTGCCAAATTGTACAACCCAGCAGTGGATCGTGACCCCCCCCCCGTACCCCTCTTCCTTTTCTCTTTTGAATATTCTTAATAAGAATCCACACCGCTAACGCTTTTCCAAGTTTTCAAGTTCGAATTGCCTTTCCAAGTCTGACTTACTTTCTGTGTTAGAATAAAAGAAAGTGTTTGATTGATCGTCTGGTGTCGTTTCACCTTAATTCAGTCCGAGGGGATCATTGGAACCTTGGTCGCTCTCCTCCCTCTGAGGGTGGGACGTGACACCTTCCCCAGCACCAAAGTCAGACTGACAGGCCTGTAGTTCCCTGGATCCTCCTTTCAGCCCTCCTTGTAGATGGGCATCACATTTGCTAACTTCCAGTCAGCTGGGACCTCTCTGATTAGCCAGGACTACTGATAGAACAGTCTTACTGTTAAAGACTGCGGCAAAGAAGACATTAAGTACTTCAGCCTTTTCCTCATCCTTTGCCACTGTGTTTCCCCCACATCCAATCCAATAAAGGATGAAGATTCTTCTCAGCCCTCCTTCTGTTGCTAATGTATTTATAAAAACATTTTTTATTGTCTTTTACAGCGGTAGCCAGGTTAGGTTCTAGCTGGGCTTTGGCCCTTCTAATTTTCTCACTGCATAACCTCGCTACACCTTTGGAGTCCTCCTGACTTGCCTGCCCCTACTTCCAAAGGTCATAAACTCTCCTCTTTTCCTGAGTTCCAGTGAAAGCTCTCTGTTCAGCCAGGCCAGTCTTCTTCCCCACCATCTCATCTTTCAGCACATGGGGACGACTTGCTCCTGTGCCTTTAAGATTTCCTTCTTGAAAAATGTCCAGCCTTTCTGGACTCCTTTGCCTTTCAGGACTGCCTCCCAAGGGACTTTGTCAACCAGTCTCCTAAACTGGCCAAAGTCTGCTCTCCAGAAGTTCAAGGTTGCAGTTCTGCTGAACCC
This sequence comes from Sula dactylatra, assembly GCA_013389905.1. Lineage (NCBI taxonomy): Eukaryota > Metazoa > Chordata > Aves > Suliformes > Sulidae > Sula > Sula dactylatra. Next base: position 10,950 of record WEKW01018924.1, read on the forward strand.
CTCATTACTTCTCCAAGTATCAAAAACTCTATCATTTCATGACCGCTGTGCCCAAGACAGCCTCGAACCATCACATCACCCACAAGTACTTCTGTTCACAAACAGCAGGTCCAGCGAGGTGCCTTGCCTAGTTGGCTCACTCACCAGCTGTTCCACGAAGTTATCTTCCATACACCCCAGGAACCTCCTAGACTGTTTCCTCTTTGCTGTATTGCATTTCCACGTCCCCCACAAGAACAAGGGCTAGCGATTGTGAGACTTCTTCCAGCTGCTTATAAAGTATTTTGCCTGCTTCTTCATCCTGGTTGGATGGTCTGTAACAGGCTTCCACCAAGATATCTGCCTTGTTGGCCTTCCCCCTGATTCTTACCCATAAACACTCAACCCTATTGTCACCGTCATTAAGCTCTAGACAGTCAAAACACTCCCTGACATACAGGGCTACCCCCCTGCCTCTCCTGCCTTGCCTATACCTTCTGAAGAATTTAGAGCCATCCATTGCAGCATTCCAGTTGTGCGAGTCATCCCACCACGTTTCCATGATGGCAACTGTATCATAGTTTTCCTGCTGCACAATGGCTATCAGCTCCTCCTGTTTGTTTCCCATGCTACGTGCATTGGTGTAGATGCACTTCATTAGGCCTATTGATCCTGTCACCTTTTGGGGAGGAGAAGACCTAATTCCTATGTGACCATTCTCAGGTGCTTCCATGGTTTCTAACATATCAATAGCCCTTGTGTCTTTGCTGCCACATGGCTCTCCATCCTGTACCTCCACTGAAATGGCTGACCAAAGGAGCCTGGACTGAAGGACCCCACTAGCACACCGCCCTTCAAATATTGGCATGCTGCCCCCAGGCTTATCTCTAGCGAGCCTTGTTTTACCCCTTCCCCTCTTCAAATATGGTTTAAAGCTCTTTCAATGAGCCCTTCTAACTCCTGCGCAAAGATCATTTTTCCCCTTTTGAGACAGGTGTACCCCGTCTGTTGCCAGCAGGCCTGGTGTCATGTAAACTAACCCATGATCAAATGGTGACATTTGCTGGTGACACCAGGCTAGGAGCCAGTTATTGATCTGCTGGCTCTTCCTGTTTCTTCCCTCATCATTCCCTGCAACTGGAAGAATAAAGGAGAACAGTACTTGTGCTCCTGATCCCTTAACGAGTCATCCCAAGGCCCTGAAGTCTTGATTGCACTTGGACTGCTTGTTGCAACTTCATTGCTGCTACCTGAAAAATCAATAATGGATAATAACCAGAGGGCCATACCAGGGCAGGAAGTTTTCTCTTCACATCTTCAACCCGGGCCCCAGAGAGGCAGCAGACTTCCCTAAGAAGTGGGTCTAGCCTTCATATTGGGCCTTCTGCATCCTTCAGAAGGCAATCTCCTGTGACAATGACCCATCTTTTTTTCTTTATGGAGGCAGTTTTGACGGAGGGTGTAGGCCGACAACCTCGGCGAGACGTCCAAGCTGGATGAACCATTGTTCTCATTATTGTTCGGTTCCACTTGCAGAGTCTCATACCTATTATGCAAGCACACCTGGGAAGGTGGGGTAGTCACAGAGGAGACGTGCCTACTGTGCCAAGCAGGAACTTGTTACCGTTGTCCCCTATCCCTTATGTCACTGTGTTCAGCCAGGCGGAGAGAAGATAGGGAATCCTCTGTATCATGTCCTGTCTGCTTCTTGGGCCTGTCTCAGGGAAGGTAGGATGCGATTCCAGTAGACTATCTCTCTCTCCCTGATATTCCTCAGCCAACTCACCTCCTCCCAGAGCTCTGTCATAAGCAGAGGAGTTCCTCTACCTGGGTGCACCTCCCACAGGTATGCTTACTGCTGCCCTCTGATACTGGCGTAAGAGTAGGGCACGCTCTGCAGCCTGAAACGTGGGTGGCAGCATGCTCCCACCGGAGCCCTGTCTGGAAAGCTGCATCAGTCGTGGTGGGTGCAGAGCTTAGAGAGGCCCTGGCTTTCTGCTGGGTGGATACCATTGCTCCCTGGTTGAGCTGGCACAGCTTCAGCACCCTTCCTGCATGTTTAATTTAGTTAGATTCTGTGCAAACTGCTGTGACATGCCCTTGCTGACATGCCACGCCCTGTTTGCTCATGCTGTTCACAGCACTCCTGGTCACTAGCGCTGCCTAAGGGCTTCTTTTATATGTGTGTGGGGCTTGGCCACTGTTGCTCCTGCCCCGGTCCAGGTCTCATCAGTCACTGTTGCACCATCTGTGGGCTCCTGGCAGCTCTCTTCGCTCCCCACCGAGGTTCCCCTGGTTCAGGAAATCCCCCTGTACACCATGCTAGAGTGCTCTGCTGCGGATCGTGCCAGCCCTGGAGCTGCTTGCCTCAGCGACAGATGAATTAATGAATTAATGAATTCTCATATCATTCCTACTAAAAGCAAGTGCATGCTTGTGTGGCCATTAGCAAAGGGAAATAACTAGTTCTCAACCTGCATACTTAAGAAATTAACCCCATGCTATTGCTGATAAATACATTTGTGAATTTTGTAATTAGACTTTTCTGGTTTTTATGGATTTGATTGTGCAGTAGTACAAATACTGGGAGTCCACAGAGAGCAAGGTGCAGAAGGCGGCCTGTAAAGTATTGCAAAACCCTCATAAGGAATCAAATTTTAATTTGACTGTTTGAATTATAGAAACATGCAGCAGCAAAATGCAGTGTGTAGCCCGGTGACCTGTGGGTTGGTGCTGTGAAAGTACTTAGGCAAGATTATGGGGATGTGTTTTCCTCCAGTTTGGGTGAACAAGGGATCCCTAGGAGGCAGCCAGGCCTCCTCTTCTCACCTCATGCAAGCCTGCATTAATCCTCATGGTGCATCCTTTGTGTTTGATTGTTATTTTCAGTCCCTCCTGGTGAAACTAAATCATTTAGCAAAAAAAAAAAAAAAAAAAAAGATTCATTGGGCAAGCATTAAAGAACTGATGACATTTTATGGGGAAGAAGTGAATTGTTTTAGAAAAAAATTGACTCCCCCAGGGCATCCTTCTGATGGGAAGCATCCTGAAAACTGCCATGCTTGTGTAGGGCCCACATTCACTGACTCTCCCTTGGATTGAGCTTTTCCTCCTGCTCAGGTGGAGGAACATCTGATTCTGGGATCTTGGTCCTATGATAGGTATCACGTGGCAAATTGACATGTTTGCTGAAGCAAATATTGAGGCATTTACCACATTTAAAAAATGGAGGTCCTTACAGACTTTTGTCTGTAGTTGGGGTTTGGGGAGTGGTGCTTGTTATAAAATTCTAAGTCAGTTTTAAAGAATTATATCCTCATGGATTTCAGCTTCATGAATGATCTGATCTAAACATACAGTCCTAAAGCTTCCATTTTGCATGGATTTAAGTCCAGGTCTTGAGGCAACTAGTGATTTCTTCCAGGCTATTTTATATTTTTAGTAACCATTTTACTTCGGTGACAGGATGCTCAGGAAATCTGGGAAATGCTTCCCATGTGTCTTTAGACATGTCATTAATTTTCCTGTGCATCACTCTTGCATCTATAAAATGAAGAGAATTTTGTATCTCTGGTGTCTGAAGGATATGTTTACTTTTTAGATATAATAATAACTGAAAGGAATCAAATGCACAAACTAAACAGGAAGTTAGCAACCAGAATCCAGAAATCCTTGCAAGAAATTGGTATTAAAGTAAATTCTGAGAAGTGATTGTTTCGAAAGTAAACCAAATTTTTAGATAATGAAATATTCACTGGTAATAGCATAGGGGACACCAACTTTGTTGCTTATGTGTTTATATATTATAAACTCCATTGTTTTGGTCCACCTGAAGCTCTTTTCCTCCAGTGCATATATGAAGTGCAGACCTATTTTTTACATAAAGATCAGTGAAATTGTGAAAAACTTCCAAATTCTACCCTCATGTAGAGCTAGTTCTGGAATTCTAACCTGCACAAATAGAAGCAAATTTTAGCCAGATCAGGGAAATGTCCTGCACATTCTGGTTAATTGGAATGATCTGTGACCTCAGGCCTTTAAAATAGGGATTCAGGTTATAACAGAAAATTGAACTGAGAGTTTCATTAAATACTTTATAGTTACTGATTTGTATTGCCTTCCATTCTAAGCCAATTATATATTCTTCTTCATTAAGAAAAAGGCATAAAATATACCTTAAATAAATGTCTTAATCGTTTGCATTACCTTTTAATCTTGCTCAAGATGATCTAAATCATTAAACAAAATTAAAGCTGTACAGTACAGTTTATACTTTAAAATAGGTACATTCTTTACCATTAAGAGGGGCAAATACCATGTCTTCTCCCTCTTTTTTTTAAAAAACTGCTATTTTTTCCTCATTAATGGGGTAAGCATTAGAGGGTTAAAAAACAACTCTATACATAAGACAGTTATTTAACTCAACATAAATGATGTAATTCATTATATTCTACCTCATTTAAAGTTTCTAAATGGTATTTCAAGAGGCTGTTCAGCCAAATGGAATACTGATTCTTTTATTCATACAATTCTTATGTTGAAATAATTTGCCTGCATCTGAAAAACAAAGTGAATTTCTCAAAAAGCTGATTTAAAAAAAGCTAAGCATTTCATGAACATTTATAAACTATAGTGATCACCTCAAATTTTCATTTTTTTACCTTATTTTAAAAAACAAGTCAATGTGCAAGACCAGCATAATATAACTAGTTTATTATATATGCAGTTCTAAGGCATGTCTCCATGAAAAAACATTTTCTAAAGCACATAAACCTTTAAATCAACATTGTTTTGTCATGTTAAAGGGGCATCAGAGTAAAATATGCAGAGTTTTGTAAAACATTGTTAATTGTGGATTGCAATAACCCAGGGAAATGAATGCAGTGCAAGTTGATACCAATAAAAAAAAAGCTTTATCATTCTGAGAAAATCTTTACAATTGATTATAGCTTGTGATGCAAATACAGGTTGAGGTTAACATATTTATACAGAATCTAAGACCCATATCTTGGACAGGAACCTATTTGTGAATAGATTCAACAAAAGCAAAGTTGCCTAAAACAAGATTCAAGAAATAGTCAAAACTGGACAATTGCTGAATATGCTGAAAGTCCTTGTTTGAAACTAGACTTCTGTGTGTACTGGGAACTTTGTTGTTTTGCATATCCACAGCCGTTACAGGTGGCTAGCTCAAACCTAACCATGAGTGGGTTCCAGAAACAAAGATAGCTAGATGCAGAAAACACTCCATTTGGAAGAAATAGAGATTGTTCCATCTTTCATAACATAATCTCGTGGAAACAAGATGCTGATGACTAGCTATACACCCTTTTTCTCTAGACTGGTCATTTACCTTAAAATCCAATGAGACAATGGACAGGGAGAAGATATCACCTGAGGAAGGGATAGACACTAGATAGTTTGTGTTTGTATCATTTTAACTGTGTAATTTAAAGTATCAGTGTTAGCATTGCTGCAAGTGAACTAATAAGAACTCTTTGATTAGAGTACAAGGACCTTAATTAGATTAACAGTAAATCCCTGCCTTTCTATATACAGTGTGCTCCTTTTGTTGATAGCAAGTTTCCATGTAACGTCAGTGGTAATTCAAGCAGCCCATTCTGTAATCTGGGTGCAAGAGGCTGGTGATGCTATCACAGTTTCCCAGTTAGCAAACAGCAAAGATGGAACATTCCATTCATCACACTCTGTCAATGTGCAAACTGGGGCTGGAACATGGAGCCCAGGAAGAACATACATTTAGTCTGTGGGCTGCAGTTTGGAAAGGAAAAGACTGACCTCCACTCCCAGGTTTTATGTATTTGATTTTCCTAGTAGTCACTGGGTAAGATCATAGTTTGCAAGGCTTTTGCTGCCTTTTTTCAGAGTTCTACTTCTCTAAAATTCAAATGTTTGCATGAACCATTTTAATAAATATTTCAGTGTGATAGTCATGTTTGGAAATCATCCATGGAGCTTACTAGTTATCTTCAACTTTTGAGAAAAGTAGTTATTCACAGCTTTTAGTCCATTTCTGTTAATTCACTTTACTTTCTCTTGCCCACATATGTCCTTGACCATCTGTAATACGACAATAACTGCCAGTAAAAACATGGTATTTTTTGTTTCAAAAATAACATACACTTCTTCAAGGGGCTGTAGACTAAGCACAGACATCTATTAAAGTTTCACAGTTCAGGATCCCTTCTTCATTTGAAGTCTATACGAACATTTATGATTGAAATGAAGAGGAAAGCAATGTTCTTAGAAAGATTTAAATTTAAATTAAGGCATTATATTAACACATGTATTTTTGCTCTGAATAACCAATATTTTTATACTGCAGGCATAATTTACCAACTAGACTGAACAAATGAAGGCAATGTCCTGAATAATATCATTCTCACAGTTAAACATCAGTATCAAAGCAGGGCATTTGAAGACATAAAAGCAAAAAGTAATGACATTATCCTTGAATCTTCATGACATTCCTAAAGGTGAATGTATTAAATAAGAACTGCTGAAGTGTTGTTGGCACTGTTTTATGTATCCCATCTGTTAGACATAATATTACATCAGCTAATTATTGCATGTTACCTTGTGTGTAAAACAACATGTACTCTGTTGATTGCAGAGTCAACCCTAAAGTGGTTCTCACTGGAACTGTTTGATTTTTTTTGTGTCAGAAAATTAGGCATTTTCCCCATGAAAAAGTCTGTTTTCATTAAAATCTTCAGCATTTAAAAATCCATACATTCTTTTGGAAACTTGTGCAGAAAACATTTCTTTTGAAATCATCCCTTTTGCTTTCTAGAACCCTTTGTCTTGAAAATCTGAAGAATTTTATAATCCTGTTTTGTCTTTATTTTTCTGTGTAGTGCATTTTATCTAGCTGATGGTGTGCTTCCACTGTCATGTCATAGTATAAATTGTCAAAAATTGTATAATGACATGACAGTAGCAATGGTGCACAACTAATTAAATCTAATAAAGTCTGTCAATTTTATTTTTTTTTTTAAATCATGAAGGGCAGCTGCTACTTAGTACTGAAAAAAATCTTCTAGACTGAAAAACTTATTCTTTGTGTTTGCAGTGAGACAGTTAAATCAGTTCTAAGTTCCCCTAATTATCTTGGAATATGTTTGAGATGAATATCACATGTCCCTTGTCACAGTATAAGAAAAGTCTGTTTGGTTCCAGAGGCAGCAAGGTTGTTCATCATTGATGTAAAATTGTAGTTATATCAGATGTGTTACTTAGATGAAGTATCATTTTCTTTTGCAGAAAGGAACAAAAATATGAAGAAAAACAGGTTCAAAGATGATGTTCTGTCTACTAAATCTTGCCTTCCTAGGTAACCATTGACTCCCAAGGTACTTCAGATTTTTTTAAACAATCAATTTTCCAGACACTAAAAACCCTGTGCAACTGTAGCTGGGTCTTTTTGGCAAGCAATTTACTTCAACCTTCTTGTATGGATCTAGTATATAAGATAATCTTTGACTCATCTTGTTTCTATGAAATTGTTGTTTACATATAAATATATGTGGGTTTAATATCTAACTTTAAAAGCTGGAACTATAAAATATTCCAACATATCATTTCCACAGGTAGCTGTGTGCATGGAGAATACAGTTTAATTAGTTCTTATCTGGCTCATTATTGCTTTCCTTCTTACAGACTTATTTTACTTTTTAAAAGTATTTAATATCAAATGAGTATTTGCTGTTTAGTAGAACCAAATCTGACCTTTCTCCTATTTTGTAAGCTATTAAAATTTCTGGCTATTGCCAATATATTATGTTATTACAATTTGTATACAATAATGTAAGCATATGTAACCAATAAATCCAGAATTATTCTGGTGGTGTGGTTTAACCCCAGCCAGCAACTAAGCACCATACAGCCACTCACTCACTGCCTGTCTGGTGGGATGGGGGAGAGAATCAGAAGAGTAAAAGTGCAAAAACTGATGGGGTGAGATAAAGACAGTTTAACAAGTAAAGCAAAAGCCGCACATACAAGCAAAGCAAAACAAGGAATTCATTTTCTATTTCCCAGGCAGATGTTTAACCATCTCCAGGAAAGCAGGGCTTCATCACACGTAACAGTATACTTGGGAAGACAAACACCATCACTCCAAACGTGTTCCCTCCTTCCTTCTTCCCCCAGCTTTATATGCTGAGCATGATGTCATATGGTGTGGAATATCCCTTTGGCCAGTCTGGGTCAGCTGTCCCGGCTGTGTCCCCTCCCAGTTTCTTGTGCACCCCCAGCCCACTGGCTGGTGGGGTGGTGTGAGGAGCAGAAAAGGCCTTGGCTCTGTGTAGGCACTGCTTAGCAGTATTGAAAACATCCCTGTATTATCAGCACTGTTTCCTGCACAAATCCAAAACACAGCCCCATACTAGCTACTGTGAAGAAAATTAACTCTGTCCCAGCCAAAACTAGTACATCTAGATAAAATCAGATTTTTCTGCCTTTATTATAAGGAACATTGTGATGTGCAGTTTTGTAGACATGTAGTGTTTTCACAGAATGACAGAATGATGATCTATAAAAAAAGCATTTATAATTGTGAATCATGATGACTAAGGTTATGCGAGGCTTTTGGCAGTCAAAAGGAAAAGGGTGCTAGTGGTGGAATGCTTCAGATACTTAATTAAGGCCAAGATTTTATGTCATCTAGATATTGAGTGAAATAGGGATATTGGCCCAGATTTCTATCATCTTTATATGATTAACATGTTTTTCAATTTGCAGAGTTGGTGAGAACATGTCTATACTGGTGCAATGTTCAGCCATCTGTGTAGTATTTTCTTGAAGTCTCAGTCTGTCACTGCCAGTGATTCTGTCTTCTAAATTAACTTCCTCCACCACCTCTGCAATGCCTCTATCTGGTGCTAAAGACTATTGGATGAAAAGAATGGGAGAAGAGATAATGACATTTGGAATTTGCTAGCCATATTTTAATGAATTTGTAGGAAGTATCTTTGTATTGTAAATTTACAGATGAACAAATCAGATTCATCCAAAGAAAGCAGAAGATTAGTGACTCTTGGGAATGTTCTAACTTTTTTTTTTTTTGTGTGTGTGTGATGGCCTTTATCTCTCATCTTATACAAATCTTTTTCCCTTTAGAATTAGGACTATAATAACTTTTTTTTCTTTTAGACTCTTGCAAAACTGGTGAAAAAAATAGATTGCTTTAGAATGCTTGAATATACTAAAAATAATATTTTTGCTTGCTTTCCTAGAAAGATCTATTATTAATGATACTGGGTTCTGTTTCTGATGTCTTTCCTATTCCTTATGTGTTCAGGACAATGCCTTTCCAAAAACTTCTTTGCTAACTACCTCTCTTCCTAGTCATACTAATTTATTTTGTGTTGAGATTCAAGTGTTGACTGGTCAAATAGGTTTTGTACTTTACAAGAGAGTCCTTTTTTGTAAATCTTAACAGAAGTAAATTCCTTTGGTTCAACAACAACTATTAAATGTAGAAAAGTTGCTTAGGCTGAAACCCAGTGTATACACATTCGTAATTTCCAATTGTGTAGAATATCTGTGAGTGTATATTGAAGAAAGAGCATTTAAGTGAGAGCCCTCTGTTAGTCCTACAGGTTCACAGCTTCTTCTGGCTTCTCTTTGTGGGTTAGCTCTAATTCCAGCCATCACAACCTTATTGTTAATAAATAATTTTTTATACTCCTGAAGGAGTAAAAGTCTTCTATTTAAAAGCTGTGATTCCTTAAGGAAAAATAAAAGCATTTTTCTAGTAAATGCTCTTAAGTAATTGACACTAATTTTCTTGGATATTTTCTAGTGTTTGTAAATAAGATGAAATATTACCAAACATCTAGCTGTAATTAATTTACTACTGACAATATGACCATAGTTAACAACAATTGACACTGAAATATATTAAAGCATAATTTAATTAAGGAAGAGAGTGGAATTCGTTATTACCTGTTAATAGAACCTTCAGAACAAGTAAATAATTTATGTAATTAATTAGAGATAACAATTGCAGAAAACTTGAACTTAGTTATTAGTTCTTAGATGAATTAACTATTTTATGTGAGTCTTCAGTGTAATTCTTTGGTCCATATGCAGCACCAAAGAGAATGGTTTATGCACCAAAGGAAGCTAGATCCTTGAGTATATTAGCCTGAGCAATTAGGAGCATTAAGGATCTTTAATTTAAGAAAATCTTCCAGTAGGTGCCTGAATAAGAATATGTAACTATTTGGTTTATATTTTTTACTGTTCTACCTGAAATTGGCTTGGATCCCAGACCTGCAAAGTATTTGTGTTACTGAGTATATCTGTGAACTGTTGCATGCTATCAGCTACCACTGACACCTGTGACAGGCAAGAACATTCAGGAGGAAGTCTTCTGCACTCTGCAAGATCAGATGAGAGAAAGGGAGATACAGGAATATTATAATTAATAATCCTGCTGAAGATTTAAGAGTTTGTAAACTTTTAACAGCAGAAATCTGGCCAGTCTTATTAAAGAACAAGCGCAATGTCACTGCTGCCTTTTTACCCAACAGTGACAACTGCTGCCTTTTTACCCTAAGTCCAGAATTTAAAGAATTCACCTGGGACTTGCAAAATTACATTCCTCTACTTACTGATTTATAGCTAGGATCTGGAACCAAATGTGCATGAGGCTTTGACATTAAATTCACTGACCAAGTCTCAAACCTTAATATGTTTTACTTGTAGTTCATTATAAGGTAGTTCTTAATTGCTTCTACTCTTATTTGTTGTGGTGTAAAACAGAATTACAGGATCAGAATTACAGAATCACACAGACTCACAGGATCACAGAATGGATCAGGTTTGAAGGGACCTCTGGAGGTCATCTATTCCCATTCCCTGTTCAAGCAAGGCCACCTAGAGCAGGTTGCCCAGGACTATGTCAATCTGGCTTTTGAATATCTCCAAGGGTGGAGCATCCACATTTCTGGGCATCCTGTTCCAGGGCTAAGTCACCCTCACAGTAAAAAAGTGTTTCCAGATGTTCAAATGGAACCCCTCTTTGTGTCCATAGCCTCTTCTCCTGTCAGTATAGAGCACTAAAAAGGGCCTGGCTTCATCTTCTTTACATCCTCCCTACAGATATTTGTTCTCATTGATAAGATCCCCCTGAGCCTTCTCTTGTCTAGACTGAATAGTCCCAGCTCTCTCAGCCTCTCCTAATGTGAGAGATGCTCCAGTCTCTTAATCATCTTAGTGGTCTTTCACTAGACTGTCTAGTAGCTCCATGTCCAAGTGTGGCCTCACCAGTGCTGAGCAGAGGGGAAGGATCACCTTCTTCAACCTTTTGACAACATTCCTTCTAATGCAGCCCAGGATACCATTAGCCCTCTCTGCCCCAAGGGCTCATTGCTGGCTAATGTTCAACTTCCTGTCTACCAGGAGCCCCAGGTCCTTTTCTGCATAGCTGCTTTCCAGGTGTCTGGCCCCTAACATGCACTGGTGCATGGGGTTATTCCTCCTGAGATGCAGGACTTTGCGTTTTTCCTTCTTGAAATTCATGAGGTCCTGTTAGACCATTTCTCCAGTCTTTCAAGGTTGCTCTGGATGCCAGCATGACCCTCTGATGTATCAGCCACTCCTCTCAGTTTTGTGTCATCTGCAGACTTGCTGAGGTGTCATGGTTTTAGCTGGGATAGTTAATTTTCTTCACTGTAGCTAGTATAGTGCTGTGTTCTAGACTTGGTATGAAAATAATGTGATAACACACTGATGTTTTTAGTTGTTGCTAGGTAGCGCTTACACTGGTCAAGGACTTTTGCAGTTTCCCATGCTCTGCCAGGTGCACAAGAAGCCGGGAGGGGAGGGGATACAACCAAGAGAGCTGATCTGAATTGGCCAAAGGGTATTCCATATCATGTGACATCATGCCCAGTATGTGAACTGGGGGGAGTTGGCCGGGGGAAGGCACGATCGCGGCTTGGGGGACTGGCGGTGTCGGTCAGCGGGTGGTGAGCGGTTGCAGCTCTTGTGGTTTTTTTTCCCTTTTCCCCTTTATTCCCTGGGTTTCGTTTTATTCTCTCTCATTATCCCTTTGTATTATATTATTATTATTATTATTGTTATCATTACTATTCTTACTATTTTATTTTAATTATTAAACTGTTCTTATCTCAACCCAAGGGTTTTCTTGCTTTTGCTCCTCCGATTCTCTCCCCAGCCCACAGGGGTGGGGGGAGTGAGCGAGCGGCTGTGTGGTGCTTAGTTGCTGACTGGGGTTAAACCATAACATGAGGGTACACTCTACCCCATCATTAATGAAGACGTTGAAAAGGATTAGACCCAGTATTGATCCCTGGGGTATGCTGCTCCTTATTGGCCTCCAACTAGACTTCGTGCCACTGATCATAACCCTCTGGGCCCAGTCATTTAGTCAGTTTGCAATCCACCTCATTGTCTGCTCATCCAGCCCGTACTTCTTCAGCTTCCTTATGGAGAATGTGCTGGTTTGGGCTGGGACAGCGTTAATTTTCTTCACAGTAGCTAGTATGGGGCTGTGTTTTGGATTTTGCTGGAAACAGTGTTGATAATACAGGGATGTTTTCAATACTGCTAAGCAGTGCCTACACAGAGCCAAGGCCTTTTCTGCTTCTCATACCACCCCACCAGCCAGTGGACTGGGGTTGCACAAGAAACTGGGAGGGGACACAGCCGGGACAGCTGACCCAGACTGGCCAAAGGGATATTCCACACCATATGACATCATGCTCAGCATATAAAGCTGGGGGAAGAAGAGAGAAGATGGTGGGGACATGTTTGGAGTGATGGCATTTGTCTTCCCAAGTAACCGTTATGCATGATGAAGCCCTGCTTTCCTGGAGATGGCTGAACAACTGCCTGCTGATGCAAAGTAGTGAATGAATTCCTTGTTTTGCTTTGCTTGTATGTGTGGCTTTTGCTTTACTTGTTAAACTGTCTTTCACCCCATGAGTTTTTGCACTTTTACTCTTCTGATTCTCTCCCCCATCTCACCAGACGGGCAGTGAGTGAGTGGCTGTATGGTGCTTAGTTGCTGGCTGGTGTTAAACCATGACAGGTTCTATGGGAGACGGTGTCAAAAGCCTTACTGAAATCGAGGTAGACAATATTCACTGCTCTCTTTTTGTCTACTAATTGATTGGATCTGTAATAACCCAACATTGGATCTGTATGAATGAAAAACTTCTGTGGGATCAAAATCAAGTTCCATCTATTTAGAATGGGCTTTTAAATTTCTTGCAGTTTAAAGGTTAGAAAATGATGTAAAGGTATTTAAACAATGTATAACACTGCACCTCTTCATTAATGTCACCCTTTGTTGGCTGCTACAAATATCTTTATATTTGCAGTACATATTCCTTCCTGAAATGAGAAAGCTAGCTTCCATATTTGATAAAATATTTATTTCAATAATAGAAAGAAGTGGCCTGTGAATTAAAGAATATGTTACTTTTTAATGAAATCAGATCAGAGGAAAGTAGTAAAATCAAATATTAAAAAAGAAACCATCGCAAAATAATGGTTTTTGTTTTAAAAGACAATTCTCAGGTTTATCAGACAACTTTGTTCAGCTTACCAGCTCTTCACTTCTGAGTCTACAAGCACAGGAAACACAACAGCAGGAACTTTTGTTTAATGGTACATTTTTAATTTTGATTTATATAGACATCAGTATGCAGTAAGGAACATACATCCAAGGGTTCCTAAACTTCAGAGTTCACAAATCTAAGTCTAATTTGCACTTTAGAGGAGGCACATGAAGCACTTCAGTCAATATAGTGGGGTTCATTGTGTTTCTGTGTTCATTATTTGATAGCTTTTTCTAGTAATTCAGTCGCATATCTCATTTGCATGGTTTCTTTTAAATCTCAGAATTGAGATATGACAATAAGTATTCACTTTGATTAACATGTTTAAGATCTTTATTGATCTTAAATGAAGACACTGCTTCCAAATGTAATCAGGTATTTAAAGTGGGTGGAGATTGAGGCAGAAAAATGCTATCAGATATCCGAGCACAATATGTACAGGCTCTGTGTCAAAATACTTTGCTGTTTCCCAACATAGTCTCTTACAGAACTGGTGTTCATAGTTTTCATTCAAATAAAATAGAATAGGTATTTTGATTCTCTTTTTACCTATCCTTTGGAGAATTCATAGTATAACTTGATTGGCCTGAATTTAATGAAACAATCACACTGTTCCAAAAACAATGATTCGGAAAATTAACTTTTATTTTGGTAATAATTTAGGTCTAAAAATGTGAGTGCATGTTTCAGTGACACATGATTTTGTATCTTGGTTTTTGTGTTCAGATAATCTTCATTGGTTTTTGGGCTAGTGTGACAGTAGGAGGTCAGCATATATATTTAAAAAAGTGCAAAATTTATTTTAACTCATGTTGCTGTATTAAGGTGGCTACAATGGGAAGATTACTGTAAAGTTATCACCTTTCAAGGTTTGTCGTAGTTCATAAAACATATGCATTCCACATGCAATTAAAGGATGGATGTGATGAAAAATCTTGATACGAAATATTAATGTATTAAAATAAATTACATTTACTTGCAATGAGCTTTCAAGAAGGTATAGGAAAGGTTAAAGATATCCTAACTATCCTAATGAGATCTTACTCTGATAGATAAGTACCAGATTAGAAAGACAATAAAAATAGAAAGTGGAATGTAGGCAACTGAATATAAGGTGTAATTTAGTGCTATTTTTCAAATATGATCAGGAGTATAAAGTTCTCTTTTTGCAAGAAACAAAAATCATATCGGTCCTGAGATGACATTGCTGAGCTGAGCGATTTTATTTTGAAATCAGGACAAAGTTTGATCAGAAAAGTAGGTATTAATTTACTCACATGAATGTGGAGGGCTTCAGCTGGTGGGTGTTTTGGGAGCACACACAAGATGCAATGAATACAAGTAGAATGTAAGTGGAAGACAAGAAAAAGGAAATAATACTATAGCTGCTTCTCCTACAAAACCAGCCTAAAGTTAGCGTTCTAGGGGAGGATGATATTTTCTAGGGAGGTTATGAACCCATGCAGTGGAAGAAATTGAATGGAGATCTACCACATGTTGGACAATACCACTTGCCATTGAACTAATGAAGAAATGGCATGTCTGGGGAAATCAGGATATATGAGAAAGAGAAGCTTCCTCTAAGGTTGGATAGGAGTAGATTCTTCTATTGCTAAAAAAGAGTTTATAGCTGCTTAGATTCATCAATGAATTCTGGGCAGTAAATCAGCAGAGGGAAAAATATCATACAGTGCATGTTATGTACATAAGGCCAACATACCTTTTTCAAGTGTTTTCCTCGTAGCTGGACTAGACAGTTCTGTACTCAATGGAAAGATGTTGATAAATCCTGTCTGACCAGATAACTTGACTCATAAATTGCATACAGACCCTAAGCACTCAATGTAGGGTCATGGATTCTGCAGCAGCATCCAAATGCTCAGGGTTTACATTTTTCAAGCTCACTTTGTCTCTTAGGCGTGCATCAAAATGTCTGTATACTTTGATGACCCTCTGTATCCTAAATCTACACAACTCTAGTTTTGTTCCTCTAAGAACCAACAACATCACATCATATACAAAATTACACTTCTGAATCTATCCATTTTTTGAGAAAAAAAAAGCATATTTGGCAAACATATGGCTTGCTGTGAATAATTTGGGTATAGTTGCCTTGTTGTTGTAAATTTCCCATGTAAGCAACAGCTATGGCTATTAGCACAGGCTGAAAAGCAGTTTAAAATCTATGCAAATTAAGTTAGAAGTCTAAGTAGTTTAACTGAGGAGGAATAATGAAAGCTGATAGGTCAAAGTCCTATTTGATCCATGAGGGTTTTTTTACAGTAGATTTATAGCACTGCATAAAAACTCTTGGGGCAGTATTCTGTTCTCTTCATTAATCAGAAGTATACCTGGCTCCCACTGTTTCTTAATTGTGTAACTGTTCAAGTTCAGCTATTTCCTGCAGGATTTAATAGGTTTTGTAACATCAGTATTAAAATGTATATCTTTTTCTTCATCATGTTCCAATGAATTTAGTAATGCTTNCAATGAATTTAGTAATGCTTTTGTTTTTATGCTATGCCATGACTAATTCAAAGTTAATATAAGCTAGAACATGCAAAATTTCCCATGTATTCTAAGAAAATGGGGGAAGGGACAACAAAGTATTTTCCAGAGTTACTGATTTAATGATGAATGTTTGTTTGTTTTTTGCTTGGTAGACCTATGTTTTAATGATCAGTACTTATTGCAAAAGGACTTTTTGTGAGACCGTAAAAGTAATTCTGAATTGCTATC
>WEKW01018926.1:1001-16499 GCA_013389905.1 Sula dactylatra
CATTTGTCATACATACGACTCTTCTTCACTGCTTGTTTGGTTACCAGGCCCTCAAATTTCAGAGCAGTCAGACCTATTGCTTTTGGGCAACTCCATAGGGTGGGTAAAGACTGTGCCTTCCTGTAGCAGTGTTGGTGTGCCTTTAATGTACAAGCATATACAACAGGCAAGACATAGGTAAGAGGCAAAAGGGTTTTGTTAGAGTAAATTATGTGGCTGGGAAAAATTAACTTTTTTTGCCACCAGACACCTACTCTTTATTTCATGTGTTAGACAGAAGCAGCAACCTTCCCAGCAAAGGACAGGTTAAGGACAGTTCTTTGAAGCTTGACTGGATTTGTATTTCTGGACTCGGGTAACTATCCAGGCAAATATTTAGTAATTTTAAACTTGTAAATCTTTCAAACTGTACTATATCTGTCTAGGACATGAAGCCAGTTCTCTTGTCTGCCTTTAAAATCTGTTTGCTCCTATTGTTGTGACACCAGAAATTATGCTTAATTGCCAGAGATGAAGTATGGCTATCATCATTTTGCTTTACATAAAGTGCATGCTTCTGGTTCATTTTACGCTGAGAATTGCCCTTCCTCAGCCATTTTGTTTAAGGCTGGAGAATGAGGTGATAAAAAGTGATATTAAACATCTTTTAAAATCCCTAAGACTGAGGTGTTAGAGACTGTGATGTGGAGACTGTGGTATAAATGCATATAATTGTAATGACTTCAGCACAGCCTTGTCTATCTGTACTTGGAGAAAGTTTACAGCTGTACTAGTAAGGAACTGCACTAGCATAAATCTATTTTAAGAAGAGGAAGTAGCAATTTTACTAGTAAAAACACTAACAAAATCTTAAGTGTAGTGCTCAAGAGCTGCTGTGACTGCCCAGTATTATACATTAAACTTGTATACAAGGCGTAAAATGAAAAAAATATTCTTCTACCCTGTAACTTTGTATTCTCTGTCTCTGAAGCAGTAAGTGTCAGCTCAACTAGATCTGTTAAAGAGCAGAAAGAAAAAGAAAGCAGTATTCCTTGAGAATGCAGGGAAAAAAAATTACACCGTTTTAACTGATGTATTTAGCTGCAAGAACACTTTATTTCTCCTGCACTGTAAAACTGTGTTACAACAGCTGTCTCTTGCCTTGGGACTTATTTTGAATTCTATCTTTTTGGTGGACTACAGAGACTATAAAAGACCAACATTTATGTGAATTTGAGCCTCTGCACCAAACAGAAACACAATCAGTGACCGAGGCTGGGCATCAAGCAAATAATGAATGTTACAATTAACATTGGAAAGGATTTTGTAGTATATTAATCCAGCCCTATAGTCTTAGGAACCAAAACCAGGAGCTTCCCAGGGTGCAAGATGGAAAACAGAATATTTTCAAGTTATAACTTACTAAATACTAATTAGTGTAGTAACAATACACTATTCACTTTCCTACTTCAGGACCTCATTTGTTGTGGCCTTACACAAAAAGAGAGATGTGGGCTGTGCATAATCCATTACAGATATTTACCTTGGATACTGTCAGTATGCCTTTGGAATGTTGTATGTATAATAATCACCTTGTAGTGTGTATGCTTTCTCTCTGCATCCATCCATCCATCTATCTATCTATCTATCTATCTATCCATCTATCTTTCATGTACAATTTTGAAAACCCCTGGCCTCTTTGGTGCATTTAGGAGCACAGAGGAAACGTGTGGTTGCTATCTCACATGATGCAATAACTGTAATGAGATAATTTCTCAGATATCTATGATTCTACATCTGTAACTCAAGACTCACACCTAATGCAGCAGCCTTTTATTGCACAAAAGTGTTAAACACTGCACTGTCTAAACCCATGCTAATAAGAATATCACTGGTCATAATAAAGGCAGTAGTTCTAATTCTAGGCAGGTATTTCATAGGATTGTTTAAATATTCATTATGCATATGCCTAAAATGTCAGTACATACTCTTAAAATTTCACTACTCAGGTTTTCAAGGTCCCAATTAAAATAACCGTATGCAGTAGCTAATACCTTCTCTTTCTATACTTAATATTTTCCTACATTAGAGCTGCAGTAATCTGGATCAGGCTATAAGAAAGGTGAATGAGTTTTATTGCTACCCGACAGCATTTTGTAAAACCTGCATTACTGCTGGATGAGGAATACGTAGCAGTGCCAGCTTGCTTTCTTCCTTGGGCATGTTACGCATTTCCTGCAATAATTTGTTTCTTATTGCTATTAACATTCAAGGCCACTTTGGCTTGAAAAAGAAGAACTACATTTAACATTTACCTGAAAAAAAATGCAAAAGAAGAAAGGGAAAAATATATTTTGTTACTGTTAACTGTGCATTCTCTCTACATTGATGCAGAAGGAGATGGAGATGGTTAAAACAGAACATACAAGTATCAGGTGTCTCATCCCTGCTAGGCAAAGTATAGGGCTTGGTAGCATCACAAAGGACCGTCACTGTCCTGACAGAAATTTGAAGATTTTCCTCTGGGACGACTACATTTCAAAATAAACTCAAAGCATTGTAAGCTTCAAAAAGAGCTTCAGAAACTTGGTCCATGACAGAGGGAGTCCCATTTGGCAGCCACAAGCAATGTTTCTGGGATCTGAGGACCTGCCTTGCCATCTTAATGGAGTAGTAAAGCTTCCAGAGGATGGTGTAGGAAAGGAGGGTGAGGTAACAGGTGAAGGAGAGTACTGCCATGTTAAAAATCTACTTCAGAAAACCAAGCAAACAATATTGCCCCAAAATCTTCTTTGCAACTCTTCAAAAATATTTGTGTTTTGATTACCTCATACAATTATTTTCCAGCAGTACCTCAGATACTCTGTCATCCAGGCAGCTCCCAAGCTGTCTGAAGCACATATAATACTGTGCAGTTGTAACTCACTTGGCTGAGTCAGCTACCCCCAGAACTATGCAATTACAGGCCAGGTCCCGGGCTAATTCAGCCTTCAGGGAACTGGCTGTTCTCTTGCAAGGGCTGCTCTCTGCTACAATGAATGGTGGCAACTTGTTTGGGTGTCTCTACCTCAGCATGATTCTGGTGTACTTGCACCCTGGATGCTTCTTCGGTTATAGCCAAAACCTGTAAGTCTACATGGGGACCAACCTTCTGTAGTAAACCAAAGCCTTTTTTCTATGTAATAAACAAAAGTGTGTTTTCCACATTGACTTAGATCTCTGGATACTTTCAAAGAGTAGTCAGATGTGTTTGGTTGCTTTTGTTTTGTGGTTTTATTTTTTTCTTTTTTAATACATAAGATGAGATAGCTGAACTAGGACTTTGAACCATCTGAAAGCTGTTTAATGCCTATCTTCTCAAACCACTACTGCTCCTTGCTGAGTCCATCCAGCAGAGCATCTGTGCTGGATTTGCACCCCTCCACCTTATCCAAATTTGGCCCTCTGAAGAAAGAGAACAGAGGGATATGATTTACTCTAGAATGACTTCAAGCTGGTACATTGTGGTATAGTTCTCTATCCATGGCCATCTAGGTGATTTTCTTTGCTTTGCATAAGTGTAATTCCAAACCCTGCCCACTGCACTCCCTTTTTCATGCACTTGTCACTTGATGGTGAGGCTTATAGATCTGTGATCATAGGTGGCATCTAGACTTTAGTGATTTGTTTTTATATAGTATGGCGGACATTACAGTGCCTGTTTAGTAGTCCATCTGTGAGACTTCAGGCAACAGAAAAAAATGATTTGTAGCTTAAAAAGGACAATTCTGGAGCCAGCCAAGCATTAGGAATCTAATCCCACTGCTGCTGCAGTACACTGCAAAGTTCCAGCAGGCAGCAGTGTTAGTCCCTGGTGCTGGAGGAGTTGCTAATGGAAAAGTGCAATTCTGCTAAGAGCTCTTCCAGTCTGTTAAAATCATTCTTGCTATTTAAGATGCTAAATACAAATTTGTGTCCCATCATGATGCCTCTGGTTTTTTTTCACATTTTTCTTCCACTTATTTTGCTATGAATACTCCGTTGTTTTGTCCAACTATGAGTTGTGATGCAGTTCAAATTCCTAGTTAGATAACAGCAACACAAAGTTAGCTTTTATTAAAAAATAATCATGAAAACTGAATGAGGAACATAGCCAATGAAGTGACATTTTATTCAGCTGATGACTAGCCAAAAAGCTCCAATGGCTTGGGAGGTATGAACTGCCCATTCATCTCGGTGGAGAAGCCTATTTGAGAATCTGTAAAGCAGCACTGATTTAATGTGTTTGTGCCCTTCTCCTTAACACCTTTCTTTTATCATCCAGAGGACACCTTTGTTTTCTGTGCCTCAGCCACAGCAGTCCCGGTAACCGTAGGTGTAATTACATCCCCCAAATCTGTCCACTATAAATATTATTAGATAGTGAAATCCAGACACATGACAGAGCCATGCACAATTAGTGGAGATACTGAAAAATAAAACTAATGCAGGTCACTGATCAACACATTCTGTGATTTCTTGCCAGAATATTTTTTAATTTTTAAGAGGAACATGCAGAATTTCCGACCGAATACTCTGGTGTATCACAGAGTTTGGAGTTTGTGTGCACAAGGCATTGAATCTTACTCTGTCTAGTTTTCCTTTTTGAATGTTCCCCTCTAACCCATACTCCTTATGCAATTCCCATCGGTTTTTACTGGTTATGAGATGTTTTTTCTCCTTGCTCAGCATGCCCACATTTGCCTTCTTTCACCTAGAACGTATTTATCTACCAGATGAATCCTACTGCGAATGCAAATTTTCCAAACCTTGGCTTATTCCAGCCACAGGACTCATGACCTTCTACCTTCCCCAGTGTGTTTGGATAATACAGTGGTAGTCTGTTGTCAGATGTGATTAATATTACCTTTAAAAAAATACATTATGCTCCCTGCAGTGTATTTTATTTCCAGCAGATTTATGTATAGACAGTTAACTTCTTTTTGGCCAGTCTCCCACCATTAACAAACTAAAAAGCAGCCTATGCTGAGCAGCTTGTGTCCTCTGTAGTCATAGAAGTCACCATATATTTCCACAATACCATGACTTAGCTTTTAGTGGGATGGTGATTAGCAGCTACCCAGTATTTGGGTCTGATTCCACTCCCAGTAAATCAGGAGAAAAGGGCTTGGATTTGAATCCTACATGGGAGGTCAGGATCACGCAGTTTCCATATTTAACTGTGGGAAAATCCATCATACCTCACTTCAGTCGAGGAAAGACAAACATGAGTAATGAGCAGGAACAATTGAGAAGCCAGCAAAAGTCATCACAAATTCTGCACCAATTGCTACTCCCAGAAGTCGGCATAGTCATGTAGAGAAATTGTGCCTTTGAAAAGGTGAATCAAATTGTCTCCTGTATCAGCGCTGTTATTTATCCACTGAGGGAGATGGGTACCAGGCATCAGAGAGGCGGGTAAAAAACTTATGAATTGTTGATTTAAATATTAGTGCAATTACATGTTTTAAGAAGCCATTTCAGGCAAGATTATTGTTACTTGTCAATGGTAATTTGGTTGCTGCTGGAGGCCATCATGTAAGGGTGCGATTCCTCCGTGCTGCCCAAGAAGTTTGCTATCAGACCACTCCATGGCTGCCAGCTTTTTGAACAAGCTGAGTTCTACAAGAAAGGGGTTGGATCAGTCCTGTTGTAACATGAGCAACAGGGAATGAGCTTGAGTGTCTCTTTCTGGGTGAGATCAAAAGAGGAAAGAAGCTCTTCCCCCCCCCCCATTCTGAGGACAGCAGGCAGAGATATGTGCGTCTGAGTGACAGAAAAGCATAAACCCAGTTCTTCACCTCTCCTCTTCTTTCTGAGCAACTGAACTGTTTGACACTTAGTGATGGCTGATTTATTAACTGGGTTTGACCTGCATTTATTGAGTTAGTACAAGCAAAATCACATATGCCAGCTTCTGCCACTGTGGATGAAAGTTAATGTTTTAATGTGGGTACCTTAACCACAAACATCCTGAAGCTTTCAATTTCACGACTTGCCTATTCCTGCAAATTACATTATTCCTTATTATACATGGATGGTTTTGCCTAATGTTTATCTAAATATATTTATTAATAAATGTGGTATCTAGTTCTATATATGGAGTGGGTGTGGGTGTGTGGGTGTGTGTGGGGGTGTATATTTATATATATACAGCCTGGTACAGAATCACAAAGCTTTTGACAGCAAGCAGTAAAAATATTTACAATCCAAATGAGCAGGCAAAACATGTTGTGCTGTTATGCTAACTCACCAGTGGAAGCATGTCATGCATGGCTGAACAATAGAGTATTAAAAGCTGAGAAAATGCTAAATGGTGCTGATAAACAAAAAGGTCCCTAAAGGCCAAAGACTCAAACAGATTTATCCCATGAAAAATACAGCCTGTGTCCAGACCCTTGTACAACAGGAGTTTTAACCCGTTAATCAGGAAGACTTAAATAATTGTTTGTATTTATGACAGCACTCAAAATGTTTAGGCTGTGTTCAGTCATATAGAGGCATAACATTCAAAGACATCACCAACTTCATAGATTCCACATGGACTGAGGACAGTACAAAGAAAAGCAGACAAACACAGAAACATGTGGGAAGGGTAACTGTTAGTGTGCATCACATGGTAAGTGAAATGCTTAGAGTAAGTGTTGGTTCTAGAAAATGTACTGGACTGTGAGACAACAGATCTGAATTTCGCTCCCTTCTCTCCAAGCAGCATAACTAAATTCTCTGATTTTCTGCAAAATGCTTTCCTCCTAGCCCTTCTCTACTTTTGTAAGCTTTTTATAGCAAAGCCTGTTTCACATCTGTGTGTGCTTTCCCAAGTCAAACTGAAGCTAAATTTCCAGGGGGCTGTTGGTGCTACTGTATTTCTACTGGGAGAGCTGTCTGCAGTAACAGTATGTCTTAAAGAAATTATCTTCTGCTGAAATAGCACCATCCTAGTGTTCCCAGTCTTAATGAAAACTCTGCAAATTGGCGTTTAGTGAGTACGATCTGTTATCAAAATGAAAAATGAGTTTAGGTTGGAGTACTACAGATAAAACTAATTATAACACCACCCCACAGGGAAACTGAAATGAAGAAAAGTTTTGGTAAAGATTCCCAACTTAAGGTGGCATATCTGTAAACCAGAGCTGGTAGTAGGTAGATGAGATTTCCATAGCTGCCCCAGATAAATAATACAAGTGTTTTGTATGTGTTTATTTTAAATTCCTAGGCTATTTCGCAAACCTCAGGCTGTTTTCTTGAGTACTGTGGCCTTATCACCCTTACCTACTACAGGAGAAAAGTTTAAGTTCTAAAAGAAAAGGCAACTAAGTTTCTCTTCATATGTTTGGCAAATGAAGGTGAGAGGCAGCTGGGACTGTTATCTATTTCATAGGTTAAAAATATATAAACGTAGTAAGAAGAGATTTTTTAACCTCTTAAGTAAGGGTTGTGATTTGTTTGTTCTTTCCCTCAATAATATTAGAAAACACCTTTTCTAGAACCAGGGAACAAGACCGAAATAAACTAGTCATGTATTGTTACGTAGGAAAATTTAAAACATCTTCCCTTTGGTTTGGCAGTGTTTACTAGAGATACAAGAAAATCAAATGCATTTATCTCAAGACCAATATCCTTTCTGAGTTTTAGATAGGATTTTTTTTTGCAAGTTTAACTGAAAGGAGAAGTTGTCGGAAGTCATTCCATATTTAGGTATTGAAAAATCAAATCCACCTCTCATTCTCTAGTACATACCAGATGATTAATATGTCGTTGCAAAGTACTGAGTGTTCAACTTTCGTGTTACAATGCCATTACTTTTCCTTTATTACAAAATACCAAGAACCTGCGGTTCTCCTTCTGAACGTAGATGAGGCTTTCTGGCATCTAGTGTCATGTTTTTCATGTTATAAATCTACCATTTTTACATAAAGACTGAGTAAAGTTGCTATATCTCATTTCAAGTGTTTAAATGTTTTATTTAAACTCAGATGTGAAGGGATTTATGTCATATGAAAAGAGATTCCTAGGGTACAAAGTTATCGCGGATGAGAGGAATGCACCTCACTCAAAAAAAGAGAAGCAACAATATGTTTTGTTGGGGTAAGATAACAATTTGACAGAGTTCAATAAATTAGATGGAATTTAACAAAGTTTAACAGTGGTTTACCAAGGTTCAATAAGTTTGATGGCAAGGTTCACCTTATTAATTACTGCATGGAAGAAACATACAAAGGAAAATCGAGTTAGGATTGAGTTAGAATGATTTACACAGAGACCGGAGAAGCAAAGAAGGAAAGTAAGGAAGACCCTCCCGTTGAGTCATGAGGTTTGGAGTGGACCCACTTGCTTTCTAAACTCCTTGTGGACTAGGTCCAATTGTAGTCTCAGACTTGGACAATGGTTTATGCCTAATGGAATTGTTTATATAAGGTTTATAATAATTAATATTGAGTAGCTACATGATTAGTAACATTTCATTGATATGAACTCAGCATGCTATCTGTTATTTACCGAGGATCTGTCGCGAGTATGGGATCTCTCTGCCTTGGGCAAAGATGGCCCTCTTAGTCTCTTATCCTCTTAGTCTCAGGTAAGGGATCTCAAACCTTGAGAGGCATCCCTGCTCAAGGGGAGAGTCACCTAGCTACAATTCAGCAAGAGCTCCAGTTGGGCTCATCCTGACGGTAATACTTACAGAGTGAAGTAGCTGGCTGTGAGTAAATAGTACAGACAAGATAGAGGTCTTCATTTTAGTTCTGGTATCTTGTTCCGTACATTGGTTATCTTGCATTTTTGGCCTTTGAAACCACCTTTCCAAATATTTTTCCAAGGCACCTTCACTCCCTTGTATGTAAGCCAGGAGCTTTCCAGCTCACAGGTTCACCACAGGGCATGAGGCCTGTTGCTCCTTAGTCAGCCTGAACGAAAGTACATCTCGGGGTCAAGTGTATCCATCACAAGGTAAAGAGGAAAAACACAAGGATGGTAGGAGTTGAAGTGCTACATAGTCAGGATATAAAACAGTCAGGAAAACAGAGCTCAGAAAGGTTAAAGTAAAGGCCAATAACACATTTCATATACTTTTCCTGTCTACCAGAATGTTTAACTAGAAAAAGCTCTGAGTATGTTTAAAGCAAATCCCTTTAGAAAATCCAGAGTTCAAATCACAGGAGATACGCATTATCATGAATTGGCATTTTGTAATAAAAAGGGATATTTTTTTTGCCTTTTTTAATAAACAAAATGCCAAACCCCTGAAGGCTCACCCGTTCCGTCACCAGGAATCCACCTCACTAGTACTGGAGATGGCCATCTCACAGTACGCAATGAGCTTCAGAGGAGACCATAGAGAAAAATCAGAACTCGCCAAGACCTCTAGAACCACCTTTGAGTCACAGTGCCAAATCAGTGACCAAAAGTTCACACAAAAGCTAATCAGCCCTCACTCTTCAGACTGTATCCTTACAGCCAAAGATGTATTTTTACTTTTGTTTGAACATTTTAGGGTGAGGTTGGCTTTTTTTGCAACATTGCACAAATAGGTGCTTCCTGTTTACATGGCTTCTCAGATTTATTTCTTGTTGGGCCATACAGACGATTTAATTAGAAAGTATGTCACGTGTATTCCAGCTAATGTCAATGAACTCCAAACCTATTACTATTGTGTTTATGACTACTAACATATTATGTTGTAATTAGCAATAAACTGTCTTCTGCAGAGGGTACAGGTGTGGTGTGCCTGACTTTGTATGAAAAAACCCCTGAAGTTAGTTATATTTCTGGATATACTTTCAAGTAATTTTCTGTAATTTCAAGTTCCATCCCTTGAACAGGGTAGATGTGTTATCAAGGTGTCAGAACTGCTAGATGGTTTCATTTATTTTCTTTGTGGTATCTGAAAGTCCTGTCTGTATTTGCTATTATGGCTTAGTTTCTGCACAGGTCTTTAATGTGTTTGTAGAGGCCTCATCAACAGCAAAAAAAAATTAATACTGGAGCCAGTGGAATACATAATACTTACCTACAAATGGTGACTCATTGCATTCAAACAAAGGTTGGAAGATGTTTGATCACAGTAGGCTGTCAGGGCAGGGTAGTGATGGGAGACATTATCGTTCCCCAGGATAATAAACTGTCTGAATTGGAGAACGGAAATGTTCATGGTTAAAATAAGAACGTTACCCTCAGTGCTACAATAAGGTTTCACATAAACTTTGTAATAAAACTATGCTTGTAGGAAGAATTTGGATGTGTTTAGGGCATTATGCATGTAAAGCCTGTTTAATTAAGATTGAAACATGTATGTGAGAACCTGATAAATGTGAGTCCCATGTGACTGGAGGGAAGGAAGAAGGACAGTGTCAGGAAAGAACAGTATAAAAAAGGAAAAGCAAAATGGATAAATACTGAAATGAATAATATAGTGCCTTAAAGAAGCCAACAAAGTGAGAAAAATAAGTGAAAGGGCCCTTAAAAGTGGATGGTGGTGTTGTATTTCTTTCAAGGCAGACAGGGAAAAATGGGGTTTGAAATTGCAGCAATCAGGTTCAGCAAATGTTTGTTGGAATGTTGCAATATTTATATAAAACAGGCTATGGGATGATTAAAAAGGCCTTTTCAACAAACTCTTAAATAAAACCCTCCATGACCTGTTTGAATGGATGGGGAAACAGAGGCACAAAGTAAAAAACTTGCACATGACTCCTGAAAATGTAAGTGAAAGAGCAGAGAGCACAGAAACCATTAATTGCCTTGGACTTTGAGCATTTGCCAGCCCCTGGCCATCTGTGAGCAGAACAATTCAGAGTAAAGACCTATAAAAGTTGAGGTGAAGCTTTTTTACACATCCCTGCTTAATAGAGATCCTAAAATTCTAATTATATTTTTGACACAGGAGGGTTTCTTTTACCTTCTTCTGGGGCACATAGTGGTAACTTCTGCAGACAGCATGCTAAAATAAGTGGATTAAGAAGGTGAGCCACCCTACTTATTCTCATGTTCCATTGAATAAATATTTCCAAAGCCTGCCCAAGGTATTGCTTCATCTGGTTCCACCTGACATTTTGAAACGTTTCATTTAATGTGTTTAGTGTAGATTTACAACTGTAAGGTGAAAAGCAGAAGTGAGACTAAACTGGTGCATATTTCACAGCTCTTTCTACCATGTAAGCTATGCCCTTTGGCTCAGAGCTGATTCTGGTGTGGAGAATTTGAACTGTATATGTGCTATGTATGTTGCAGTGTGTTGAGAAATCCAAATGTTGCTTGAAAATGTGTACAAATCAAAGCAAGCTGGAAATTACCTAAGATGACCAAGTAAGCACTGATATCACTGAGGTTATTTTAAATTTCCTGCTTATATATTTATTTTAAAAAACAACATGACTCACTGCATTCAAATCAGTTTGCCTCAAAGACTGCATTCAGGAATAATGTACTTCTAACTAAAGAAATTTTTAGAATGATTTAATGATTTCATGGCTCTCCTACTCAGTTTATTTGCTAAAAAATTTAAAATTATTTGCTTCTGAGCTCCAAGAGTTTTAACTACATTCCGTGGCCTATCTTCCTTTAGTACAAAATTACAACTGCATATATATAGTAACAATGTTTATCAGTGTTTACATAGCACTTCTCATTCGGAAGGATCCAGAAGTACTCAATAACCTTGAAACAAACTACACCGAGGCATACTATCTCCCATCATTGAAATGCAAGAAGGATGCTGGACTTGATAGAGCAATCATCTGTTCCGATATGGTGTGTCCTGCATTCCTGTGTTATTGTAGGCTGCTCTGGGGAGTATATGCATAGAATTGGAAATGATGTATTGTACTTGGTATGTAACTTTTTATTTGGGGTTGTTACATATAAATATTGCAAAGCCATTTCTGTCATAAGCTTTCTATACTCTAATCGTTTCCTCCACCTGACTAGAATATTAAATGTTTGGCTGGAATATTACAGGTCATTTGCAGTTGCTGGACCAGTTACATACAATGCTGACCTTCATCTAGTAATTCCCTGCTTCAGCCACAAGCAAACACCTGTGGAGTGTAAAGAGATTAATGAGAACTGTCTGTCACCTTCCTCCGAAGTACTAAAGAATTATTTTATAGAGTGAAATTGTTTTATAGGTTACGTTACTGAGTTTAGATGAAACATCCTCTCATTTTAGTGACTGCTAGAATTAGGACTCTGGTATGAAGTTGAAGTGTTCTTATTAATATATATTTCAGTGGATGTATGGGCTCCAATGAGACTGTGAATGTCTTGTAGTAGTTCCTGTACAGATTCAGTATGGGAGTTTGTCCATGTTCTGAGAAGATTATAACCCAAATAGGTTAGACGCTTAAGTAGATAAATCAGTGTTTAGATAGGTTATATACTGATAATATATTAAATAAACTACTAATAAGTATCAAGAAGTTATTTTTGTTTATTACTTCCTCCTCCTATATTTCCATAATCTCTGTGCGATTGCAGAGTTGACCTTTCCCATGCTTACTCCAAGAAAAAGTAATGCAAGAGAAATTAAAATGATCAAGACAGGCATCAGTTACAGACAGTGTCAACTCATTCTTTCGGATATCAATCATCTGTTCCAAGTACCTCAAAGACAGCTTGCTTCGGGTGAATAGTAGTACCTCATTGTTTTCCTCACTTTCCATGGAGTTTCTTTTGGGTAAAAAAAGCCAAGACAGAAATGACAGATTACAAATGGACACTTGCACCCTTCCTGAGGGCTTGACCTGCCTTCTTGGCAAGTAGCCCCTGTGGAATACCTGAGCTGTAAGGGTATAGTATGTTACAATAAACACATATAAAAATGAATGGAAACTCTGTCTGTGTTCTGAGGTACTCTACATTTTCCTGGGGGCAATTAGATAGCAAGAGCAATGTTTTATTGCAATTGCTCCATGTGGGAGTTTTTCAGAAAAGTGCTGTATGCTTGGAATTCTCAGCGTGTCTAGATTTTACCAACTGTCTGTGGCTTCATTTAGGTGAGGATATTTCTAAATTAGGTTTTATGTACCTTCAGTTTCACTAATGGTGTGGGACTTGGGACCAAGGAAGTGGTCTGGGACTCCTAGTTTTGGATTCAGCTCTTTGTTCTGCTGCATCACCCCTTCTGACCCTGGGCAAGTCTTCTAACCTCTCTGGCTTGGATTTATCCTACCTAACTTCTGATATTTAATGAGACAAGGAGTAGTCATGCTGTTGCCTAAAGCTTCCTGAATAATTAATGGACAAAGTGTGGCATTTCTACGTAGCTGTACCAATCTCTTCCCCTTGAATATACAAAAAGGTTCAAGCTTCTGTATTCTTAACTAAGGCATTTCAGTTACTTTGACTGTATTTAGGTGGTATGAAACCACTGAATTCCTTGCCTTTGCTACTATCTATAAAATGAAGAATACTTGCTTTTTCTCTTCTCTTTTTCCTCCTTGTTATTCCCTCAGGCAAGTACTGTCTGCAACAATACAGGTCTGTACAAATGCAGCCTTGATGTCTATCCTCTAAATACAGTAGTAGGGCTCTTTAATTGCTGTAATAATACAGATAATCATAGAGTCACAGATTCATATAATTGTTTAGGTTTGAAAATACCTTTAAGATCATCAAGTCCAACTGTTAACCTAGCACTGCCAAGTCCACCACTAAAAAATGTCCCTAAGCACCACGTCTACATGCCTTTTAAATATCTCCTGGGGTGGTGACTCAACCACTTCCCTGGGCAGCCTGTTCCAATGCTTGATAATGCTTTCTTGAAGAAATTTTTCCTAATATCCAAACTAAACCTCTCCTGATGCAACTTGAGGCTGTTTCCTCTTGTCCTATCGCTTGTCACTTGGGAGAAGAGACCAACCCCCACCTCGCTACAACCTCCTTTCAGGTAGTTGTAGAGAGCAATACGGTCTCCCCTCAGCCTCCTTCTCTCCACACTAAACAACCCCAGTTCCCTCAGCTGCTCCTTATCAGACTTGTTCTCCAGACCCTTCCCCAGCTTCGTTGCCCTTCTCTGGACATGCTCCAGCACCTCAATGTCCTTCTTGTCCTGAGGGGCCCAAAACTGAACACAGCATTCGAGGTGCGGCCTCACCAGTGCTGAGCACAGGGGCACCATCCCTGCCCTGCTCCTGCTGCCCACACCATTCCTGATACGAGCCAGGAGGCTGTTGGCCGCCTTGGCCACCTGGGCACACGCTGGCTCATGTTCAGCCGGCTGTCAGCCAGCACCCCCAGGTCCTTCTCTGCCAGGCAGCTTTCCAGCCACTCTTCCCCAGGTCTGTAGCGTTGCATGGGGTTGTTGTGAGCCAAGTGCAGGACCCAGCACTTGGCCTTGTTGAACCTCATAAAGTTGGCCTCAGTGCATTGATCCAACCTGTCCAGATCCCTCTGCAGAGCCTTCCTACCCTCAAACAGATCAACACTCCCACCCAACTCAGTGTTGCCTGCAAACTTACTGAGGGTGCACTCAATCCCCTCGTCCAGATCATTGATGAAGATATTAAACAAGACTGGCCCCAGTACTGAGCCCTGGGCAACCCTGCTTGTGATTGACTGTCAACTGGATTTAACTCCATTCACCACATCTCTTTGGGCCTGGCCATCCAGCCCATTTTTTACCCAGTGAGTACCATACCTGTCCAAGCCATGAGCAGCCAGTTTCTCCAGGAGAATGCTGTGGGAAATGGTGTCAAAGGCTTTACTAAAGTCCAGGCAGGCAACATCCACAGCCTCTCCCTCATCCACTAAGCTAGTCACCTTGTCATAGAAGATCATCAGGCAGTCAAGCAGGACCCGCCTTTCATGAAGCCGTGCTGGCTGGGCCTTATCAGCTGGTTGTCCTGTACATGCCGCATGATGGCACTCAGGATGATCTGCTCCATAAACTTCCCTGGCACCGAGGTCAGGCTGACAGGCCTGTAGTTCCTCATATCCCGCTGGGTGTCACATTTGCTAACCTCCAGTCAATGGGGACCTCCCGGTTAGCCAAGGCTGCTGATAAATGATGGAAAGTGGCTTGGTGAGCACTTCCACCAGCTCCCTCAGTACCCTTGGGTAGATCCCATCTGGCTCCATAGAGTTGTGTGTGTCTAAGTGGTGAAGCAGGTCACTAAGCATTTCCCCTTGGATTATGGGGGCTTCATTATGCTCCCCATACCTGCTTTCCAGCTCAGGGTGCTTGGTACCCTGAGAACAACTGGTCTTACTACTAAAGACGGAGGCAGAGAAGGCATTAAGTACCTCAGCCTTTGACTCATTCTTTGTCATTATGTTTCCCTCTGCTTCCAATAAAAGATGGAGATTCTTCTTAGCTCTCCTTTTGTTGCTAATTTATTTACAAAACATTATTTATTTTCTTTTATGGCAGTATTAAGTTCTAGTTGGGCTTTGGCACTTCTCATTTTCTTCCTGCACAACCTCATGACATCCTTGTAGTCTTCCTGAGTTGCCTGTCCCTTCTTCCAAAGGTCATAAACTCTCATTTTTTTCCTGACTTGAGCC
>WEKW01018926.1:16574-49562 GCA_013389905.1 Sula dactylatra
CCAGCTGTGTCAGGAAGTTATCTTACACACACTCCAGGAACCTCCTAGAATGTTTCCTCTCTGCTGTGTTGTATCTCCAGCAGACATCTGGTAAGTTGATGTCCCCCATGAGAACAAGGGTTAGCAATTGTGAGACTTCTCCCAGCTGCTTATAGAATATTTCATCTGTCTTTTCATCCTGGTTGGGTGGTCTATAACAGACTCCCATCATGGTATTTGCCTTGTTGGCCTTCCCCCAGATTCTTACCCATAAACAACCCCATCACCACCATCATTAAGCTCTAGACAGTTGAAACACCCCCTAAAGTACAGGGCTACCCCACCACCTCTCCTTCCTTGCCTATCCCTTCTGAAGAGTTTACAGCCACCCATTGCAGCACTCCAGTAGTGCGAGTCATCCCACCATGTTTCCGTGATGGCAACTATGTCATAGTTTCCTCACTGCACAACAGCTTCCAGCTCCTCTTGTTTATTGCCCATGCTGTGTGCATTGGTGTAGATGCAATTCAGCTGGGCTGTTGATCCCACCACCTTGCTGGAGGGAGAAGCCCTAATTCCTAGATGACCATTCTCAGGAGCTTCCATGGTTTCTAACATATCCATAACCGTTGCATCTTTGCTGCTGCATGGATCTCCATCCCCTACCTCCACTGAGATGCCAGTCTGAAGGACCTCACTAGCACACCATCCCTCAAACATTGGCATGCCACCCCCAGGCTTCTCTAGCGAGCCTGGTTTTATCCCTTTCCCCCTTCAAATCTAGTTTAAAGCTCTTTCAGTGAGCCCTGCTAACTCCTGTGCAAAGATCCTTTTCCCCTGCTGAGAGAGATGTACCCCGTCTGTCACCAGCAGGCCTGGTGCCTTGTAGACTGACCCATGATTAAAAAACTCAAAATTCTACCAGTGACTCCAGGATTGGAGCCAGCTGGGTCTGTCTGTTTCTTCCCTCATCATTCCCTGCAACTGGAAGGATAGAGGAGAACACTACTTGTGCTCCTGATCCCTTAACCTGTTGTCCCAAGGCTCTGAAGTCCCTGTTGATTGTCCTTGGACTTCTTATTGCATCTTCACCACTGCCTACCTGAAAAATCTGTAATGGATAATAACCTGAGGGCCATACCAGGGTAGGAAGCTTTCTCTTCACATCTTTAACCTGGGCCCAGGGAGGCAGCAGACTTCCCTAGGAAGTGGGTCTGGTCTGCATATTGGGACTTCTGTTCCCTTCAGAAGGGGGTCTTCTATGACAATGACCCATCTTTTTTTTCTTTATGGAGGCAGTTTTGATGCAGGGTGTAGGCCAACAACCTCAGCAATGCCTCCAACCTAGATGAACATCACCCTCATGATTGTTCAGTTCCGCTTGCAGAGCCTCATACCTGTTATGCACGGGCACCTGGGAAGGTGGGGTAGTCACAGAGGAGACGCGCCTGCCGCGCTGGCCGGGAAATTGTTGTCATTGCCCCCTATCCCTTAAGTCATTGTGTTCAGCCAAGCGGGGAGAGGAGGATAGGGAATCTTCCATATCATGTGCCCTGTCTGCCTGCTGGGCCTGTCTCAGGGAAGGCAGGGTGCAATTCCATGAGTCCGTCTCTCTCTCGGACTCCCTGATACTCCTCAACCTGATCACCTCCTCCCGGAGCTCTGTCTCTAAGCATTGGAGTTCCTCTGCCCGGGCGCACCTCCCACAGGTGTGCTCTCTGCAGCCATCCAGTACCGGTGTAAGAGCTGGGCACACTCTGCAGCCTGGCACCTGCGGGGCAGCCTGTTCCTGCTGGAGCTCCCTCTGGGAAGCTGCGTCAGCCGTGGTGGGTGAGCAGCTTAGAGAGGCCACGGCTTTCTGCCATATTACCACTTTGGCTAAAGGAAATAGCCTTGTTGCAGAAATAGTATGTTTCTCTTCTTTTTTTAATGGTCCTTTTTCAGGTTTACAGCAGAAAAAGCTATAGCAATGATGTTTCTGCAACTAGATACTATTGCTCTTTCTTGGGGACAAGCAATGGAATTTAAAGAAAATTTTTGTGTTAAAATCCTAAGGGGATACAGTCAGCTAGTTTTGCTAGCTGTGCTGCAGTGTCGGTAACACCCAGAACAGCCAGAAGAATAGTTAATGAGCCAGTTTTGTATTACATTTATAGCATTTGCACAGGGCAAGTTGCTTTTGTAAATAGACTTCTGCTTACATACATGAATGCATTTAGTGCATTGGCTTTTGAAAGTATGACTAAATTGTGATGGAACAGCTAAGAAAAGGCAGGTAAAAATCATTAATGTAATTTTTAAAAGTTCAAATTCTCTAGAGATTAAGAAAGCCACTTTTCAGCCTGAACCTAAAAATCAGTGTTGCTGTTTTTACTAATGATGCATCATTATACCTTCCCTTCTCCTTTTTCATTTACATTGGATTAACTTCTCTTAAAAGCAATTCTGTAATAATATATCATTTATGTGTACACTTATGACCTTACTGTGGTTTTAGTGAAAGAATGCTCATTTATATGTATCAGTTGAAATATACATTTTGTCCCATGACTAAAATAGGTAAAGACTCACTAATATGGTCTTTTAGCCCTAAAAGACTTTAATACCCCTTTTCCTTATCTTAGATCAAATTTATTATAATACAGTAATTACACAGAAAAAAAAGTAATGATCATAATGTCAGCCACATTTAACCTCCTTTGATCTCCCATGATTCTTTGCACTAAGGGCTCAAGGAAAGGCCTTCACTGACTCCTTGATAACTGAATGAGTGATTATCCTCCTTGTTAATGGGCAATGATATAGAAAACTCTTCCATACGTACAGAATATTCATGAGGGGGCTGCACAAGCTGAGATAAGACTATAAGATGCCACAAGCAATCACTTATAAGAACACTACGAAAAAATATTCATATTCAGGGACACCGCTAGACTTGAGGTTTCTGAGTGAGGGTGAAGGAGGGAGGAAGGCAGATCCACTGCCATCTAATTGACAGTGTAATTTGGAGAGGGGGCCTGCTTCTTGTGGGCTTCCCATGACTGAATTTTACTAGTTAAGTGCATTTGGCAACATGACTATTTTAGCTACCACATGTCACAATGAGATTTACCTTCGTCTGGTATCTTAGCTCCAAATATGTGCAACCAAGACAAAGCACAGACATTTGTTAATGACCAGCTGTGTAGCAGGGGCTGGAGTGGCTTTCTTTGGGAGAAGCTGGCATTGTCTGAACACCTGAAGGGCTACCCTTTGTGGGAGATGAAGGTGAGGCAGTTGCATTTTCTTTTTCTGGGACTTCCTTTTCTTGGACTTGAAATGAGATCATAGTTATGAGGTCCATCATACACATGCACACCCCTGAACCCGAGGCATTTGTAAGGCATCAGCTGATGGCATGGCAGTACTTTCTCAGCCCATCTACTAACATCTAAATGGTGGTAACAGACACTAAGCATAGTTCAATGGTTTTTAAGAGGGGAATGGCAAAACTCATTATTATGAAATGTTAAGTGGAGATACACTTGTCCATAGACAGCAGGAACCATAACAGTGAATCTAAAGAAATTAGTTTTGTGCAGGTTCCTTTATTGTACTGAACTAACAGGCAACACGTGGCCCAACAGTTGCTAACTGATCAGGTAACTTACCAGCCAACTGATCAATCTGCAGGGCAAATAGTCTTACTTTCCTACTGCAGTTTGATACCTAATGTTTTTTACCAAATGAGATGGAAATTTTAACACTTGTAAATCTTTCCACATCAATAATATGAAAAATATGCAGTTTGGTTCAATCAAACCTTTAGGTGATTTCAAGAGGTGTTATTTCATTTTTTATGTAAATGTTTCTCAATCTTTTTAAAAAATGTATTTCTTAAGTGTTGTGGCTTTGCCCCAGTCAGCAACTGAGCACCACACAGCTGCTCGCTCACTCCCCCGACCCCTGTGGGATGGGGGAGAGAATTGGAAAAGCAAAAGCAAGAAAACTCATGGGTTGAGATAAGAACAGTTTAATAATTGAAATAAAACAGTAATAGTAATAATGGTAATAATAATAATGACAACAATGATGTTAATATAATAAAAAATAACGAGAGAGAGAGAAATGAAACCTGGAGGAAGAGGGAAAAGAAAAAAAACCCACAAGTGCTGCAATCACTCACCACCTGCCAACTGATGCTGCCGGTCCCTAAGGCATGATCGCTGCTTCCCCCAGCCAACTCCCCCAGTTAATATACTGGGCATGACATCACGTGATATGGAATATCCCTTTGGCCAGTTTGGATCAGCTCTCTTGGCTGTGTCCCCTCCCCTCCCGGCTTCTTGTGCCCCTGGCAGAGCATGGGAAGCTGGAAAAGTCCTTGACTAGTGTAAGCACTACCTAGCAACAACTAAAACATCAGTGTGTTATCACATTATTTTCATACTAAGTCCAAAACACAGCACTGTACCAGCTACAGTGAAGAAAATTAACTCTATCCCAGCTAAAACCATGACATCGAGAAATTTCTTAAGGAAAATGAATTTATTTTCAAAAAGAAATGGCATGTTGATAACTGAAATTTCTTACCTAAGTATGTTGAAACAGAAAATTCATACGTGTAAGCCTCTCTCAGTTTCTGTTTTAACAAACTGATGTCTTCCTAGATAAATCACATTTTGGAAAATAAACTGATGATGATGATTCCTACCAAAACAGCTCTTCTAACCACACAGAGCAAGACTCCTTGCCAAGTAAACTTCTTGAAAAATAATGAATTATGGTGATGGGGGATCTAGTAGACTGTGCTGTGTTTAATGGATGATCCATTCTCTACTGTGGTTCTTTCCATTCAAGGTCTTTTTGTATAGCAATACTGTATGTACTGAACTAACTGAAATAACATGTATAGCATGATCAGCTCAGCTAGGATCAGTCATGATCCACACTGGTTTGACAATAAGCTCACTTCCTTGAAACTGCTCTTCAGTGGAAAATAGGTTTCTTATTACACAGAATTCTGTTGGTAAAAAATACCTTGCTTCTATGAGAGATTTTTGTCTTCCATTAAAAAACTGATTTACCATAAACTCTTTTCACCAAACCAATATTTTTTTTGAAAAAAAAACACCAAACCCCCAAAATGGTTTCATTTCTAACAGCCTTCTCTTCCACTAAAATAAAGCACCACAGCTGAGTGCTTTGGTTGCTCGACAGTTTGTTT
Organism: Sula dactylatra; assembly: GCA_013389905.1. NCBI lineage: Eukaryota > Metazoa > Chordata > Aves > Suliformes > Sulidae > Sula > Sula dactylatra. The sequence goes on from WEKW01018926.1 coordinate 21,760, forward strand.
ACTCTGTCATGATGATTGTGTTAGCTTCCTGAAAATCAATACAAATGCAAACCAGCGAAACCAAACAAAACCCAGTCTGAATCTTCAGGGTTTTTTTTTCCAACCTAAAGCTAAATCTGAACTGATGACCAGAAATTCTGGTGAACTCATATGAACCAAAACAACTTCCGTTACAGTCAAATCTGACATGAACTGAAAAATGCATTGGTTTGACTTTCCAGCAGTTACAGATTGGTGGACATTAATGAGGAAAACCAAGCGGACAGGCAAAGCAATCTACTGGCACAGTGTAAGCCTGAAGCCCAGATTAAAAAATATGTAGTCATCAAATTGAAAGGCTTCTGCCTTTGCCTCTGAAAGTCACTGGAAGAATGTCTGCCTGTTACAGAGATACTGTATAGTGGTAGCTCCATCTGTATACCTCATATTTTGTATGCATCTTTCTCCTAGCACTGCCATCAGAAGCAAACCACAAATTAGTACAGAAATCTTATATCCATTTTTGCACATCATATAGATATTCTGAAGAGTGTGATGTTGTAGTTCAGAGATACATGTACAAGTTGGCTCATGGAAGAGGCTGTCAATGTCTCAGTACACCAACCAGTGAACACTGCACAACTTGGCCTGAGCGTGGGCATTCCGTTAAAGCATATTTGCAGAGGTGTCAACTACACAATTCAAGTGGCTCTGTATCTAGGGGCTGTACGTGTCTGCACTGGCTGTGTGCACATGAAGCAGGACCTGCTGGCTTTCAGTGCAGCACCAAACAATATTTAGCTTTCTTTACACATGGGAAATACATTTTATTCTTCTTTTCCTGTATCAATAGAAATATAATTTTTGTAATTTCTAAAAAATTTACTAGATTTGAAAACTATTTCTGCAAAAATCCTTTATCTGCCTCCCTTCAGAAGTGCAGCAAATCCTAATATGATTTATTGAATGTCCTTGCTTCCGAAAGGCATTGTGGCTACTGAAATAATGAACTACTCGAAAGTCACATTTCATTTACTTCCAAAGAAACAAGCTAGCATTGCTCAAGGTTGCTGGGGAAACAGGAAAGCTGCTTTAGATCAGTTTGCAGCAGAGAACACTTGCTGATATTTTGCAATTTGCACATGTTCACCACAACTTTAACAATCTTTTATTTTCAGAAACCTATTTCTAACTTTTTGTTAAATATTTGTCTTCATTCCCACAGCATGGCCTTGTTTTCAGTTGGATTCAGATTCGTAAATCTGACTTAAAAATAAGCTGTTTTATCAGAACTGTGTACATATTTCTTCTTTGGGGGCCCATTTGATCAAAAAATGCATCCAATTTCAGCCTAAGAGAAGCCCACTACAGGCATAAAAATCTCATTTCTTGGGTTTCTACAGTACCAAAGTTCTATGCAATTTCAGCTGATCAGACCCTTTCCAAAATCTTTTATTGGTCACTCTTATACTTTCCTGCTTTAAAGAAAAGTTCTATTAATTTCCAGAGTTGTAAAATTCACTGCATTCACTTACTGCTCTGCTATAAAGAAAAAGAAAATCACATTTAAAAGTAACATGCGCAATTCTGTTGAATTCTGCTAATCCTTCTACTGGAGATAAATCAGAACCCCCTTCTTCTGTAAGCTGCAGTATACAGATGTGATTTAACATGCACAAATACTGTGCTATCAAATTAATTCCCAATTTACTGAAAGTTGCAGTGGTGACTTGAATGGACAAACAGAGACCCATAAGGAAGCCTGTCTTTGACAGTAAGAGAAGCTAATATGCAGAGAAATCAGTTAGTTATTTGTATTGATAACCTGGTACAATTCATTTAGGTATAAAACTATGTTCTGTCTTGTACAGTGGGGTTAATTATTTATAATGAGCTTAGAATTTACCAAGTACATGATGCAGCTAGGATTAGCTCTCAAGGTCCACAATGCTCACACCTGTGTTTATTGCTAGAAGAGTGTTTTCTCACAATATCCAGTTTTGTACAAGAGAACGATTTGCTAAAATCATATGAATGTAATGTGTAGGAATAAAAGTTATCTGTGCATTATTGTTTAATTATTACATTATTTACCTTTTAGAATCCCAGAATTACATCAAGCACAAATTAAGTTAAAAACAAAGAAAAATATTAACCAAAACTGAAGTGCTTAAAATGATTGATGGTATTGAGTCCAGACTGCTCTCAATCAGTCTTATAGAAACACAATTTAGAAAATAGCCTAAAACAAAAGATATGTAATATCTCTAATGTAGTTGCAGTACACATACGACTTGGTTTTTTACAGATACTGAGATGATAGTTGATGAGTTTTGAAACATCTATCAGATAATTCCCCAGTTTTCCTAACAACATACTCTTGGTTCAGCTATTGGGTATAAAATTTAATCACTACTGTGTTTGCTTTGTTTTGTTCATTAAATTTCCTACATACATCCCAAGAAAGTGCTTTTTGCATTCTTTGCCTAATTATATATTTTGAGACTCTTGGTGACATTCCATCAAGTCTTCAGCAAATTTTGCTCTATTTTAAACTCACTGTGTTTTAAAGTTACTGTAGTAACTTGAGTGCTATATTTTATTTTCTTAACTTATAGTGCTATCATCCACTAGAATGAACTAAAGAGAGCAGAAAACAGAGAGCTGTGAAAGGTAAGTAACCAGAAGGAAGAATGGGGACAAGGGGAATAGAACAGTGGAGATTTGGACCATCACAGGTTTGAATACAACATAGACAATAAATTAATAGAAACAACGAGGGATGAGAGGAAAAGTCTCTGAGCAACTGAAAATAAGGTAAAGGGCTTGTTGCAAAAAGACTAATCTTAGAAAAGAGTGCTTTACTTTCCACTGAAGTCCTGCCTGTAACCTTAACACAGGAATCCTGCTGTGCCTGAAAGGAAAAAGGCCTGGGACTCAGCAGGAAAACTCTTCTTGCTGCAGGGCATGCATGCTTCTTCCTACTGCTGGGGAAGACAGGTAGACTGGCTGCCTCCCCTGAAAATGTGCCAGTGATGGGGAGTTCTGGAAACCTGTTGCATGCTGCTCAGAGTTCATTGATCATTCTTTTGCAAATGTAAATGTTGCTGTCGCCCAGCCTTGTGACAAGACATATTACTGACATAATGGGCTACAAAACTGGAACATAAGTGGATAGCCAAGGCAAATTTCGGAAAGAACTCTTGATGGCAGTTTACTGAACAATACTGACAAAATACCAACTAAAATTGGGAAGCCTTGGAATCAACTCAGGAATGATTCACCAATTAAAACTCACTAACAAGTATTTTATAAGATAATTCAAAGAATTTTGTTCTTAGTATTGAAGCCTGTCTGGTGTTAAAATCCCAGAGAAGGAAGTGGATTGTAACAGTGACAATATATTCCTATAGTTCGATGCCGTTCTTCCTTGCTTAATTAACGTAAATCGGATTTTCTGGGAGAAAGGAAAAAAAAAAAAAAGGAAGATAGTTCATTAAGATCAGGAACTAATTAGGTCCAGTCAGTCCCAGAGTTGACTCACTGAGGGTCAATGCTGGCATACGTAGGTTTATTAGAGAGTAAAATCAATGCACCTTATATTGGTTGTGATTTTACTCAATATATCTGATTTGTGTTATGAGATAGAAACAATAAGTGTTGGGAAATGGCCCTGGGGAGCCCTAACATGCAATGTCCAGCACAGCCATTTTTCATTCATTTATCACCAGGCAAAGCAAGCTGCTCCTGAGCCAGAACAGAGTTTAGTCAGAAATGCATGTTGGACTAGTGGCTGTAATGCAGGCACAAAAGTGAGCATGTAAGACTACTCTCACTTGACATGTCCACTCTGAATAACAGTTATAGCCTTATTAATAAAGGTAATCAGCACATTTGTTTGCAGACATATGAAAAATTATTTACTAATACACTAGATGGTTAGCAGTATTAATCTATTGAGTTTAGCCAGGTGCCAGTTGCTTTATTTGTGATGGATTAGAATATGGTCCTATTAGAAACACAAAGTACAGGAAATATTAGCTGAAATCCAGTCAAGAATAAAAAGCTTTCACTCAGCTCCGTTAGCCATCTTACAAGTTTCATCTTTTCCTTCCTATTTGTATTGCTTTTCTTCATTTCTCTGTTGTTTCTGAATTAAGACAATGTTCTAATTTGAATAAGAAATTCAAACCTGGCTTGTGTTTTGAATAATCTGGCCACGTGTCCCAAATAGTTACATGTAATTTTTGAAAGAACAATTGAAAGGAGTAGAGCAAAAAATTGATTGCTTTTTGGCCACAACAGCAAGGAGTTTCACTGAGAAAAGTATTACTCAGTCATCTTTAAGATAATATACACCAAATATCTGGAAGATAAGCTTGCTTTCTTGAAGGAAAACCTCCTCCAGCTGCCATTGATCAGAAAAGAATGTTTGAGTTTTTGGTACAATACATCTGTGAGCAGTCAGCTTGGATTCCTCACACAAACAAAGGTGGATAGCTAGTCTTTTGCAACTCATCTGGAATACTGGACTACTCTACTAGACTAATTTGGACTGTATAATACTGTGGTCTGGCTGACCTTGGACTCTCTTATGACAGACCGTACAAACAGAGGAAAAGAGTTCCTGATCCACAGAACTGCCAATAGAAAATAACCTAGAGAAAGAGACTCTAGAGAAGGAAAAACACAGATACACATATGCGCAGTAAATCTTACCTAATAGAATACCTACTGTCTAGACCACACAGCCTCACAAAATTACTTTGTATATTCAGAATAGTTTCACCCAAAACTTTCAGAACTGTGAATGTTTTTTCTGGATTTTCATCTAGAGAAAGAGACATAGAATTAAAAAGTGACTCAACAGAGGTCACAGACAGCTGAGAAAGACCTCACTGGTTGCTTTCTGGGTGCTTCTTTACCAGCAAGGTCTTGATCATCCAGAGAGAGCTACAAGACGTGAAACAGAAATGGAGATGTGAAAGGAAAGATGAAAAATCAAAATTCCTACGTATAGCGTGGTTATTAACTGATAGTTAATTTAGAGCATAATCATCTAATCCTACCTGAAGAGTAAACACAATATCACTGGGAAACATTATCTACTGGAATAAATAGAGGAACTTAGAACAATATTAAGAGATTTATGAGAAATCAGAGTTTTGTACCAGGAAAACTCCACTTACTTAGAGAATACTGTCAAAACACATTTGTAAAGTGCAGACTCCTTTGTGCCATAAAGCCAGGCCTGTAGCCTTAAGAATTGCACAGCTATGAACAACTGCACTCAGGACAGGGCAAAAATAGATAATTTCTATCTCTATATTATGTTATTATAATATTATATATATTAGCATATCCTGCATCTCTCTGGAAAGAAAACTAGGCATACGGGTTTTTGCTGTGTTATAGAGTTTATAGACAATAGACTGACCTATCATGAGAACACAGCAACACAAAATATTGCTTTGTGCCAAGAAGAAAAAAGACAAAATGATCAAGGAAAGCATGAAATTCAGAGGAGAAAGTTGTTCAATTGCATGCAAAAAGGAATATTAATATGGGAAAAAATGCTCTTCTGTGGAATTAAGAGGGTATAACAGATAATGGAAAATAATAATTAAAAAAAAGCCATAAATTCTACTTGATGATGTCAGTTTAATTTAAAATGCTGCTAAATCTCCCAGTATACACTAGTGTGTATGTTAAGATTGGTGTGTACATAAAGGCACTCCAACAGAAACACACAATGCAATGCTAATAGGGTTAGGTGCTCAGAATATAAGGTAACATAAGTGCTATTTGATGCAAGAGTTGCTAGGGAAGGCTATTTTTTTCTGTCTGTTAATTAAGTGAATTTATTGCTTTTGAAAGGTGCCAGATTGACAGTTCTGAGTCTGAAGTCCTCTATTCATGGAGCAGCTAGAGCCCAGGCTGTAGCAGCAAAGCTTCCTTGCACTGCCCCTCAACCTTGACCTGGAGGGCTCACCTCCAGCGATGAGCCGGGCCAGCAGCTCAGTTTCCAAGCCTGTTCATTCTCTAGCCTCTCTGGGGAGGCTGCTGATAAAGGTGCTAATTAGGGCCAATTGTAACAGAGGGTTTTGTGCTGTGAACACCTGTCCATTAAGAGCTGAACTGGGAACACCAGCTTTTTTCATACAGGGCACAGCACAGCCTCTAAGAAGTGAGGATTTTTCAAGCACTGCTGACCTATGGCCAGAGCTGAGGTAATACGTACAGGAAAGGCAGCTTAAGGATTGCACTAAATTTCACCCAACTCTTTTTTAAGAGAGTAATGGGAAAAATAGTTTTTTAAAGATGATGTCCATCCAACTACTTTGATGACTCTTTTTCTAGGTAGTTGCCTCTCATTCTTCTTAACCTCTGCCTTTGAGATGGGCCTTCTTTCATGTCTATCAAACTATTTTAAGAAAACATGAATGACTCAGGGCAAAACCAAGGAAAGGCGATAACTAATTCAGCAAAGCAATTCACGCTAAGTCTGCTGTGAATCTGGAGTATAAGAGTGCTTGCACAACCTCCATTTCTCTCTGCCATACTATGAAGAAAGGGTATCAGTCTCCATTTGAAAAATGGAGGAATGGGAAGGGACTCGTTGATGAATAAAACACTTCAAATGACCAAGCTGACTTCCACCTATTTTATGGGTTGTTTGGGGGCAGAGGGTGAAACACAGCTTAGTTTCTGTGTAGGAACACTGGCTTTCCCAGAACCAAACACAGAACTGAAGTAATTGGATGATCAGATGCACATAATAGTATTTCAGATAATTTCTTGTCATTCTACTTTGATGCAGTTTTTATTCCCTACTGATGATAACCACTACCAATTTAGAAACAAAATCTCCCCGAGCCACCTAGCCTTTTGTAAGTTCTTCCCTTTACTTGATTTAGCACAGGAAAGTCAAATTAAAATCCCACTGTAAATAAATGCAGAACTAAGTTGAGGCATCTACAGTGACTAATATAGCACAGTCCATTTTAAAATGAAAGATTTTTTAAATGTGTATGTTTTGTTTTCTTCAGAAGAGGCTGACTTCAAGCTTTTATTCTCTTTCACCTCCTTCAAGGTGCAGTAGAGAGATATAGCAGCTTAGTGTTCTTGACATTAGCAAAGAGGCTGAAAAAACATTATCAGGAAAGAGCCAATCTCCTGTAACAGTTGAATAGTACTCACACTGATGATAAAGGTTTGGGTGAAAGATGAAATGAAAGACGTGGCTATAGCTGGTTGTAGCAAAACATGCTTTTCTGTAGCACTTTTACCCCCTGTCTTAAGTGTTTATATTGAATGAATAGTTGGTGCTTTATGCGACTTTGTTGTTGAATGGAGCAGTCTACTTAGCATGAACTTTTTGATGGCCTTACTTTCTGAGATGACGTGCAAAGGTTTCATGGATTATGCATTAGTCCCCATTAACTTTCCACTTGAAGATAACATGGGCAGTGGCAGGGCTGATAAAGACTAAAGAGAGTGAGGCAGGCCAGCACCAAAACCTTTAAGTTTTTGCTCACAGAAATAATTTTGAGTGTCACCTGCAGTAATATACCTCACCTAAGTGTAATATACGGCATCACATCTGATGAGGTGGCTACTAAGTCATTTTGGTGATGTTTCTTCAATTTTTCTCAACTCTCCTGTGAAAACTGGGGAATCTCCTCTTGATTGCTCTCCAGTGTTTTTAATCTGCAACAAGTAACACCTGTACCTACACATTGAAATAGTGATAATCATGCATTAGGTCCACTTGCTCTCTTAGCTGATATAGCTCAAATCAGGCTACCACATGTGGGGCTTTGGATAGGATTAGGGGCTAATGTGTAAACTTGTGGTTTCAAATAGGTTTGTAGTTCATCAGTTTGGAGGTAACATTCAAGTGCTTACAACTGACCATGGACAAACCCATATGTTCTTTTTAGAGGAATAAGGCCAAGATTACAGAAGATGAGTGGTAGTTAGGAATTCCTTAAAAACTGTGACACCAACATTAATATTGCTTTAAAAAATGCCCCCTCCTCCCTCTAGTTCTGACCACCACAAGAATAAATACTAACAGCAGCTCTTTTCCACCTTTTGCACTGAGGTTACACGGGGTCATCATTCCAGGTTTTTGCTTATTTTCACTAAACAGGGAGCCCCATGGGAAGTGATCTGCGGCCAGAACGTTTGGAGTACTTCAAGATTCTAACTTTCATACAAAAATTCAGCTGGAATCTTTTCTGGTCTGTGGGACAGAAAGCCAGGTAAACAACAGCCTTTCTCCAGAAGTTAAAACTCAAGATAGGAATACTGAAACAAAAAGGTACATCCTCCCATTGCACAGAGTCCACCTCCTACCACTGATGCTCATCTTAGGAATCATCTCAGGGCATTCTCACCCTCTAATGTTCTAGGTAGTTTATGGGCTTTTGTGGATCATGGGTTAAATTTTAGAGGAAACTGACACACAATGTTTAGGACAGTGCTAGGAGATAATGAAGTGTTCATCTAGTAAAGGGTCTTCCTACAAAAAGCTGAGTAGTCTGGTGACAATTAACAGCTGTAGTGAAAATTAAGAGAGACATTAAAGTATATCAACCCTATGAATACCGACATTGATATTTCTGCTGTCAGCTAACAAAAAAAAGTAATTAATTGTTATAGTAGACAAGCTGATGAAGACACACGCACACACAGACACACACAAACACCCACAGACAGCCTGGAATGAAAAAGCAACACATACAGGACATGTCCTCCCTTCAAGGAGTCATTCTCAATACTAAAGCCGATTTGTTGAGGACAAAAGGAATACTACAGATGAAGCAAGGTCAGAAAGGTGAGTAAAAATAAGACAGTTATTATGTCTTTTCTGAAAGCAGAAGCAGATTAGAAAATAGGTCAGGGAGTGCAGGAAAAATGTTATTTGTATTCTGTCAATTTGCAAAGGAATGCATATCTGAATGTAGTGAATTTGTAGTAACCTCTTATTCTACTCTCAGGGAGTGATGTATTCCTTATTATTTCTTATTAATACTAGTATTGCAAAAGATTTTTTAAAAGATTTTCCTACCAAAATCAAAATCCTATTGTGATAGATGCTGCACAAACAGTAGGAGAAAGACTGTTGCAAAGTGCCTATGGGCTACAGAAGACGGGCAAAGTAGGGGCATGAGGAGGTGATGTGGTTTGTCAGGAGTCATCCAGCAAAGTGGGAAACAAAGTCTGTCTCCATGTCCCAAACCAGTGCCATACCCAAGAAGGACATATGCACTTAACAGAGCCACTAAATATTGCATTTTTCTCTGATGTCTCAAAATGTTTCCCTGATAACAGAAACTTCTTTAGCTCTTTGGAAAATGGAAATTCTTGATCTTAGCCACTTCCTGCTATCTTGGTGTCAGCCTGCTTTCCTCAAGAATGAAATCTTGAGGTCATGTGCTGTCTGTGGAGGTGTGCGTGAGAGGGAAAAGGCTAGAGAAAAGCAATCCTTCCTACTCTTGAAGTTCGGACAAATCTGACACAGTGGCAGAATTCTTAGATGTTCTATATTTCTAAACTTTCATTGATGAAAACAGTCAGTGAAAGAAGAACACACCCTCTTCCCCATTGAGAGACCAGTCATAATTTCCCAATATCACTTTCACCTTTTACAGGCATCAAAGGTTTCCCACAGCATTTCACATTGGAAATGCAAGTAGACATTTTACTGCTACTGGAACTACTTGTTCTTGTTCAGAATAATTATTGCAACATGTGCACAGATATAGTTGATTTACAGCAGCAGGTAAGCAACAACTACGTACAGATAAGCCTTAAACCAAAGTCTCCCCTTAACGTAGAAGGGCAGCATGCTGTGGAGAAACAGCTGCAGTTACTAATATTACCTCTTCTTTCAAACAGATGCATAGGGTTGAGCCAGTCCTAAAATCACTGCTGACCCTCAATGCTATTCAATGTGATATGTTCAAGCAAAGCACTGCTGACTCTACTCTGCTTCTGAATACCTTTATGCAAACTGGTGTGACTCTGAAGCTCATTCAGGAGACTCTGAGTGTCCTACCAGGTGAGTAGTGTAATGAGTAATGTAAACAGGTTTCCCAAACAACACCAGAACCCTCAGGAGAGCCCCCAAATCTTAGATTCCCTTTCTACCCATTTAAAGGTGTTTTTATTTATTTCTCTTTTCTACTCTAGAGTTAATGCAGAAACTGGATGGACAGACAAAACCAACAACTACTGCTAACAAGGAGAAGAAAACTGGGTAGTGAAGGAAAGCTCTCAAGACCATGCCCATAAACATATTTTTAGTGCAAGAAGAGCTTTTATACAAAAAGACTTGATGTAAAAAAAAGACAAGCAATTTTAATTGTTTTAAAAATCCACCTCACAATACCTTTTCCTTAAAATGAAGTAACACATTTAAGGTATACATACAAGAAAATGAGAAAAAGGAGTGAATTTCAAGCGATTTTTTTTTTAAAATATAAAGGTAAATATATTTTAACTTGATTTGATATTGTGTGTTGACATTAGAAAGCAAAGCATTTCTGTAGTAAAAGACATTTTTAAAGCAATATAAGGTTGCCTTAAGACTGCATTTTTCTTTAATTATATAAGGGAAACCTATATGCAACTAATATTTACATACCTACAAGGATACAGTAAAAGCCTTAAGAATTTTATTATTTAGCTTTCAAGGACATTTAAAATAAGTTTGCTTTTAAGAACTTGTTGCTTTTCCCACATAATTACTCTAAATTCCTGCAGCATGTAGGTGAAATGCTCTCTAGAATGGAGATTTCCTTGTGGATGTGCAGATTATTCTTCCTTAGTCTGAAGTATCAATGACTGAAATCTTATCCTAAATAAGCAGCTGACATGTGTAACTAATTTTCAAAAGAACTTTCTTTAAGTTTATTACCAAAGCAACTGCTTCCATTCTTAAGATTTAGGCAGTATAAGTAAAGGTAATTTCTTTATTACCCTGCATAAAATCCTTTACTACCCTGTATACAAGCCAAAAATATAAGTAACTTCTAATACGTTCACAAAAACTGCTTCAGTGTTTTAACACTGTATTTCTAATGAGTATCTATTGTGGAACAACATAGGAAAGAGTTTCCAATGTGTTGTATCTACCATTAGACACATTTATAATAATAATTTCTATTCTTGGCAAAATAATTCACCTGCTGTCTAATCTGTAATAAAATATTTATCGTAGTTACAAACCCAAATTCTTAAGCTTCGGCTGTGTAGATGTTGTTTTAAATTTTTATTGCTATCCTTGGCTTCTAACCTCTTCATGCAAGCTTTCAAAGCAGATAATCAAAGCAGCAGAAAACTAATCAAGATTGCAGCAGAACAAGTGTGTAGGCACAGTGTTTAGAATTTAACAAGCTTAATGATTAAAAAGTTCTGATCATACAATGATTTGTCTCCATTGGAGATACAACTCTTAGGATCATTTCTGAACACAATAATTTATAAGCTTAATATTTAACATAGTCTTGAAATTAATTTTGTTCCCCTCAATACCTGTGGATGTTTAATTTTTATATAACTGTTTTATTGAACTGAGATATAACAATGACACTTTAGAAACTTTAAGGTGGCTGTCTTTCTTTGCACTGGTTTACCCATAAATACTGCAGAGAAATGGAAATAGAAAGTCTTCTAAAATATAAACTGCTCCTGTACAATGAAGTTATTAAAATTGTAGATACACAGCCCTCAGCTTAAGCTGCTCTATAATAACCGTAGCTGTATTCAGCAACTACAAAGGGACAGGATAATTTCTTTTGGAGGCAAATACATTCCTGGGTGGAAATGAACGCAGAAAAATTCTCTGGCATAACGCAGGGCAGCATATGAAGAGAATCCTAGCAGAACATTAATCTGAATAGGAAAATTAGTTTCAATACTTGAGGATATTTATTATTATTCTCTGCTCCCTCATTTCTATTGGGAATAGCATTTTGTGAAATACAATGGCAGACTGAGTTGTTTCCATAGAATCATAGAATGGTTTGGGTTGGAAGGGACCTTCAGAGGTCATCTAGTCCAACCCACCTGCAGTGAGCAGGGACATCTTCAGCCAGGTCAAGTTGCTCAGAGCCCTGTCCAGCCTGACCTTGAACGTTTCGAGGGATGGGGCCTCCACAACCTCTCTGGACAACTGTTCTAGTGCTTCACCACCCTCATTTTAAGAAATTTATTTCTTATATCATCTGAATCTACCCTCTTTTAGTTTAAAACAACTACCCCTTGTCCTACCACAACAGGTGCTCCTAAAAAGTTTGTCCCCACCTTTCTTATGAGACCCCTTTAAGTATTGAAAGGTTGCATGACCCCAGCTATCTCAACCTTTCAGCATAGGAGAGATGTTCTCCTTGTTCCTCTTGAACCTGTCTGTGACGCCTTGTGGTACACCTTGACCTAATGATTTTATTTCTTAATGTGGGAAAAAGTTTCCTATGAAAAATAAGAAAATAAAAGAAAGTAACTAGAAAACAATAAGTATCTAGAACAAGGTTTGGACAGAAGAAAAGATGTAGCTTAGAATAAAGTTGTTTAGGACAAAAAGGCAGGGGAGCTAAATAGTGCTGTTAAATATTTTACTATTCATGCCTTGAACCAAAATGGGTGGAATTGTGTATAAACGTTCTTCATTTGAGTTGTCCGCTCACCCATTTGAGAGTAGTTCTGTCTGTTTCTGGAAGGAGTCAAGGTAAATAGTGATGATGACACTATGTGAATCACTTTGTGAAAAAAGTAGAAGATAACCTACCTTCTCCCCTTCCTTCTTTCCTTCCCTCCCTCCCTCTCTCTCCCTGGAACAGTCAAATTAGAGTTGTTTACAATTTCAGGCCAGAATATGAACAGACACATAGTGAATTCAGCCTCTAGAATCTTGTTTAATTAATATGTATAAAGTCCTATAAATGTTTCTTGTTGTCATCATCCAGGCAGGGACAGTCAGTGAAGACAGCACTGCGATTTAGACGGTTTGGGAGACCTTTTCTTTCAACCTGTGGTTTACTGAAATCAGCAACTCTAACGTCTGGATGGTAGGAATCCACACGACAAAAAAAAAACCTGAGGACTTTACTTACTTCTCATATTCAAAGCTGCGGGACGGTAGAAAGGAACTTGCCTGAAAACTCACGCCTTGACCTTGGCAGCCAGGGAGCTCCCCTTTCTGTTTGCTTATTTGAGGCTTTTCTACAGCAATTAGACACTGAATTATTGAAAAGTCGTAAAGTGCTATGAGATTCACTGGGCAAGCAGTTTAACAGTAACAAAAAGAACATGTATCAGTAGTTGTGTTGTCTGAGGTAAATTATTTTCTCAACCTAAACATATTTATGCAAACAATGCTCAAACCTGAACCCTCTCTTTTGTTGTTGGACCAGAGATCAGTCTGCTCCTGATTTAAAATGCATGGCTAAGTTTAAAACTTTAGTAAGGGCCAATCTCTAAATAATCCTTTAAGGATTATTGTAATTAAGGGACTAATCCTTAGATGTTTCTTAATTTGTGTCCATTTTAAAATCGAGTGCCACTTCTTGCATCACAAAAGGGAGAAGAGGAGGTGAAAATGACAAAGGTTTAAACATTAACAGCCCTTCCTGTCACCTCATGCATCTCAGCAATACAAACAGGTGGAATATTTAAAACCAGGAGGCCATTAAAACTAAACCAAACTGCAGAAACCCTACCCCCACAAAAAACCACACTCAAGAAAACCAAGTGATATTTTAAACATTGAGAAAATGGTTGATGGTAAGAAACATTCTGTGTGCAGATAAGGCAAATACGACTTAAGGACATACATTTTAAGCTGCTAACTTGTGAACCTTCTTTGCATGAACCCTCAAATGTCCATCTGCATAAACCCTCCCTGACAAGAAATTGTCCTTCTGCCCTTTAGAAGCATCTCTTAAGAAAACATCAGTGACAGCAGCTTTTCTAATCACTCTATCATTTATAGAGCCTTGTTTATCTTGTTAACATGGAAAGAATGAATTAGACAACCAGGCCAAACTAAGTTTTAAAATTCAGCAGAGCGGGAGATGTTAAAGTAACCGAACTAGTGATGCAAATGAGTGAAGCTTCATGATCTAATTTAAAAACGTTTGAGATTCAAGACAGCTGCCATACCTATGGTGCACAATCAGTGAAATGAAGCAACAAGGTAGCATTGCTAGGCTACACTACCTGGCAGCAGCATACTGCCTATACGTTTTAATCAGCTGTCATTGTTTAAAAAGAGTGGTCATTCTTTCTGCTTGCAGCAGTCCTGTTATAAGCAATGAAAAGACAATGCTGCTAGGCTTCGAAAGTTAGCCTCTCTTCCCAATTTTGCTACTACCAGTCTAGATCTTGGGCAAGACACAAACCTGCATGTCTGTTTCTGCATCTGTAAGATGAGAATGTTTACAAATGTTTACAAAGAAATTATGGAAAAAACCCACCCTAAGTGTTGTTATTATGAGTAGAAGAAGAGTGAGAAACACAGTCCAGGCAGCTGGTGCTGTTTTACAATTGTGTGAATGCACAGCACTGGAAGCTGTATGAGTTGGAATGGGGCCACAGCAAGGCTTCAAAACAGGGTGAGAAATCATTAGGAGGCATGTGAAAAAAGGCTCTCTCTTGTTTATACCCTTTGGAAATAGCATATACTTTTTTTTTTTTTTCCCCTCCCTGAAACATGTACGTATTACAAAGATACCATGCTGGATTATTTGGCAAGCCTTCAGAGGCAGGTGTTCAACATGTAATTATCCTATGGACACCATAAGAATGATTGCTTCATGATACACATTTATCTTTAATCTAATATAGTTTACAGAGTTGGGGTGGTTTGGTGGTTTTTTTTTCCCTCCCTGTGACAAATTACACTGTGCTTTATGGAAATGTAACATTTTGTATGAATGGCTGGGAGCAGCCATATTGCATAGTAATGAGCAAGACAAAGTAGCTCCACTCTTATTTGCAACTGGCTCAGACCTTTCCATTAGCAAATTAAAATCCGTTCAAATTTATTTACTAATATATTAGGAGAAGCTTCAGGCTAACCCCTGTTGACCTGTATTATATAGCAAACAACTGTAGCAGTGAAAATAATTAATAGAATGTATTGCACCTCCTGCTTGTTTCTCGATCACACCCTGGGGTCAGCTGGATAGTGGGTTTGCCATCTGCATTCTGTTACAAGGCCACATTTACTTAAGAATTATCAATTATATTTTCAAATGACTTCCTTTAATTGAACTCTCTTTATTCAAGGCATCCTCTTATTTTTAAAGCTTCTGAAAGCATGTACATGAGAACCTTTTCCTTTTCAAAACCCAAAAGTAACTTTCTGTATTACCTGTGCATTCAAAATGAGTAAATATGCAACAGCAACTACTAGTTACGTTAATATCATACCAGTGCCATTCAGGTGGAAAGTATTGCAATAAACTTTCCATTGTCTACTATACTACTATAATGAGCATGAAACATGATGGGTGCCCATTAAAAAGTTTGCTATGTTACCTTCATTCAGAGAAACGTGCTGCTAATGAGAATGCAATCTGCAATATGTGGGAGTCCATTTTAGATGAACAGACAAGAATGTTGTATGTTGCTGACCTCTGCTTCCTTCATTACAAATGACCATGGTGAGCCTTTTCTCCTTTGAAAACAGTTACTTCTGAGGTTTTAATCTAATTTTTTAAAGGAGAAGCTGATTATGAGACATAGAATTATAAAAAAAGGTGGTGAGGAAAAATGCGCACAGTGAATGACTGAAGTTTAGGTGCCAATAAAGTAAATGCTGGGCACATGTACATGCTTCCTTTATATCAATACAAATAACTACCGTAAAAGCTATCATATGGTGATCAGCTGGTAAGTCAGCCCTAACAACAGGTAAAATTCTTAAGAAGGAAGTCAACATGCCACTTTAACATGTCACTGAAATATATTTACATATATCTGCAAGGAGTCCCAGGGCTAAGTGATACTGAAGATGCCAAGTAATAGCGGCACAAAATACACGCTCCACACACATAGTTTGTGCTGGCTGAAGACATGAACAGGGATGTAGATAGTGGCCATCTAAACCGTGAGAGAACACATCTGGGGATCTGCAGAGCTGCACTGAGGGAAAACACAAGGTCAGTGCAGTGCCTGTATATATGAATAAATTTGCACATTCCTGGATATGCTAATAAATTTCACACAATGAATGGAGGTCTATTTTATTATTGTATGACTAAAGACAATCGTGTCATTTAGGAAAACACACATTTCTACACAATTTACTTAGTTTTTGACAACTTGTTTTTTGTTTAAAAGCAAAGGGCAAATAGATGTTCTAGAAATAACACTAAATAATCATTCAAATATATTTAGAAAAAAGATTGTTAACAATTTAATTATCATTATTTCTATAAAAATGAGAAAATCTTCTCCAAAATAACATGCAAATCTAGTCTGACTACCTATTTCTATTATAATGTATTTCATACATACAAATATGGGGATATTAGCGATTACGTATCACTGTTGACCTCTTGTGGTCACGTTGCACGATTGCACGCAAAAACGTAAGAGTAGCAAGGAAATCGTTGAAACGCTCCCCTTAACCTCGAAAGGAACAAACCCAATATCATTTCTGCAGCATAACAGTGGAATATAAATTATAAATTCTTAACAGGTGTGTTTAAATTAGCTTAAACAGCTCAGTATTAAAAACGAATCAACCATTTACGGTAAAACTTTTCTGTTTAGGAGGAATTTTGAATGGAATAACTAGTTCAGTAGTTCTCAAACTTTTTGCACTGTAGCATTTGTCAATCTTTAACATTTGTTGCAGATAATGGATGGAATATAATGAGCTTGATTTATCTGCAAATAAGGAAGAAAAAAAAAAAGTAGCCAAGACCATCTTCTTTTCTTAACTGAAAAGAAGCGGAGATGGGAAGGGAGCAGAAGGCAGGTATTAGGAAAGGGATGCACAGATAGGCAAGGTATGCCCCGGCTGGCACTGCTGATAGCTCGTCTCTTACCATATATTGGTGAGACTTCATGAGATAATTATACTGTAGTGATAAAGGTAAGTTTCTGCTTCTACATCCATGGCACCTGATCCACTGCACAGCTTTATATGTGAACCCAGTTACATAAAGGTGTTCTCCTGCAGTGGAGCACAACTTTGCTGTCAATACAGCTACACTGACAGAGCCTTCTTGTGGAAATATCAGTACATACTAGCAGAAAATGTTTCTGTTGATCTATCTACCCTCCTTTCCTGAATTATATTCAGAAAGCATTAATTGTCAGCATATATTGATACTATATCAGTTTTTCATGCCTTCTTAAACTGTTGTATCAGCTGGAGCACATGATTTCTTATACTACGCAACAGCACAGTCATTCTAGCAGACCTTGCTCGTTTAGATGCGACATAACAAATCTCACTGCCAGCAGCCATGTCTTTTCTTCCAAAAAGGAAAAGACCACCACCACCACCAACTACTTTAAAAAGGGATACAATACAACTTGATGTTCTTCTTCTCTATTAAGTATTCAGCTAACCAAGAAGTAACAATTAGCAGCAGCAGCAAAGGCAATCAGTGATGTGGTGTGTAATTACTGTGTCCGAGGTCTCATCTGGAGAGCAGTGAAACCAATAGTGATCTGTCCACTGATTTCAGCAGTCTGAGTCGAGTTCTATTGTGTTAACTTATTTACATGGCAGTCTTCACCCTTCCAGAATAGCAAACACAGATAATTATTTACTTATCATTAGTATTATTATTGTGTTTGAACTTGTTAATTTCTTGAAACAAAGCTTGTGAAGTTCAGTGTTTTGTTTTGAAGGGGAAAGGGGAGAGAATGAAGATGAGAAATAAAAGAAGGAAGAAACAGATTACTTTCAGCACTGATTAATTCAACATTTAGGCTCCTCCATGGGAAAGACAACCACAAGAAGCTGTTATTAAGAAATCATTCCCTCTGAAAACTCTACAAGCTCTAACTTTTTGTGCTAACGATCACTCAGAATACTGCTACCAAGATAATTTCCCTGCTTGAGGATTTGATCACAGTGTCCTTGAAAAGGAACACATTTTGGCTGCTCTTCTTTTCAGCCAATACAACAAGCCTTGTTTTTCCACCATTTCAGATCCGGGCATTCTGTGTCTGCTAGAACTGTGCCTTAAATAAAAGCATTTCATCATTCCCTTCAGAGCCTCAATGAATGCACACATCTAATGTTAACCTTTAAGCTAAGGCTACTTAGAGTTTTTTTATGGCCACTTCCTATACAAGTCTGTTCACATTACAATTTTAAGGATCATCTTTACCTTTGTAACGCTGAGGTTACCAACATTATGCAGGATACACAGGGACAGGGCTACTGCAGGTAAGGGAACTGTAGTACTGAGAAGCTATATCTCTTGACCAACTTCATAGAAGATTAAGGTCTTGACCAATGCCTCTAATACTTGACATTTGGATGGTCACCTCCCCAGCTATCCCTTCCTATTTGGTTCAGACAGGTTCCATTTCTTTTCCTGTTCTTTTTCGAAAGCTTCCCTCTATTCTCCTTTTTTTCTTTTATGTTTCTTCTTCCTGGACTTCAAAACTAAAATCTAACACTGGTTAAGACCTGAAGGGGTATGATATTAAAGGAAACAGGAAGAACTGGCAGAGTCCAATTGTCCTTACTTCTCAGAAGTAAGAAGCCTTACTGGGTTCTTGGGCTACCTAGTGAACTGATGCTCATTCAATCATTTACTTTGATATGGTTCAGGAAATTATTGTAACTACCTTGCAATGCCCAATTTACCTTTTTCAGCATGACACAAATGGTACAAAAAGAAAATTGCTCTCCTTGGAATTTACAGACTGCTTAGAGGCAGACAGTTGGTACCTGATCCTACAATGCCAGTGCCAGTTATAATGACAGAAGTCCTTTGGTTTCTATCTGCAATCCAATGACTACTTAAAATGCTACTAGTTTTTATACCAACATGCTGGTACACTGATGAAGACAGATTATAAAGACATAGAGAGGCAAAGATATGCCTGTCTGTGATTGCATAAACTATTCTATTTTGAAAAATACATTGACGTGAGCCTGTTCAAGAGGGAGCTTGCATGCATTTTTAGCAGTTCACAATCATCACCCTACAGCAGCTCATCTACAAAGCCCACTCGAGAACTTTGGAGAAAAAAAGTGAACCTACTGATTGATCAGGCAGCAAATCACACCTGAAAGGCTAAATTCTTTGAGCTTTCCAAGGGTCTGTCAATAAGTTTTGTGTTTGTCATTGACACTCCAACTTCCAAGTCCCTGGATTCATTCAAAAAAATTGAATCATTTTAGAAGGGATTTTCAGGTGAAATGTCAACATTCTGACTTTTTTCTTCAGTGTGATAGCAAGAAAAAGAATTGAACTTCATCTTGTATAAATCAACAGCTACCACAAACATGGGAGTGGAAGAGAGAACATTTTAGGTCTAGAATTCCTAGAAGGCTTTTAGTCTTTTTTTAAAGAACTTCTTAAATCATTGTAATTGGAAATCAAAATTGTAATGTTATTAAATGAAGTGTTATACTGTGAACACGATGGAGCAGATTGACAGAACAGAACACTCTGCATTTAAGCATCAAAAGCAGACCGATTTTCAAAAAAGCTTAAAATAAATGCTACCCTTTGAGGGTGAGTTCTGTTGAAAATTGGCTGTAAATCTCACCATGGGGCTACTGGATGAAGAGGCTTTTTAACAGTTAATGGCCTTCAAGCATAAGAAAAAGCTGCCTTTGTTACACAATTCATATATGACTCTGGATTTAACAGAATTTCTACTTAATACCCCTGTATTCAAACATTCACTTAGGGCAGGATCCTTACTCAGACATACAGTGTCAGGAGCGTGCCCTGGCTTTACACTACTGTCACACTACATATATACATTCGAAATAAGGTACTCTGAAAAACATATCCATATGTTTCTTTAGACAGCTGAACTTGCAGCTATTTTAATCTCTTACCTCCAAACATTTTTATTCTGGTTTAAACCCTTCAGAAATCTGGTGGTTTTGATAAGCAGGAACTATCATTATATAATTTGTACATTTTTTGTTATTATTCCCCACCTTAACTTTTGTGGAAGAATATCTCCCTAAATTCTTTCAAGAAGTATAATTTTCACTCAAAAATTTTACTGTGAAATGAATTCAGGCTGGACAGATATGTCATAATGCACCATCTGAAGATTTAATCACTTTGACCTGTTGTTGTGGTTTAGCCCCAGTCAGCAACTAAGCACCACCCAGCCGCTTGCTCACTCCCCCCACCCCTGTGGGATGGGGAGAGAATCGGAGGAGCAAAAGCAAGAAAACTCGTGGGTTGAGATAAGAACAGTTTAATAATTGAAATAAAACAGTAAGAGTGG
The DNA here is from genome assembly GCA_013389905.1 of Sula dactylatra. Taxonomy (NCBI): domain Eukaryota; kingdom Metazoa; phylum Chordata; class Aves; order Suliformes; family Sulidae; genus Sula; species Sula dactylatra. The sequence continues at coordinate 42,202 of WEKW01018926.1, forward strand.
TAATGGTAATGATAATAATAATAATGATAATAAAATAAAAAGAAATAATGAGAGAGAGAAACAAAACCCAGGGAAAAGAGGGAAAGGGAAAAAAACCCACAAGTGCTGCGACCGCTCACCACCCGCTGACCGACACCGCCTGTCCCTGAGCCGCGATCGCTGCTTCCCCCGGCCAACTCCCCCCAGTTAATACACTGGGCATAACGTCACATGATATGGAATATCCTTTGGCCAGTTTGGATCAGCTCTCTTGGTTGTATCCCCTCCCCTCCCGGCTTCTTGTGCCCCTGGCAGAGCATGGGAAGCTGGAAAAGTCCTTGACTAGTGTAAGCACTACCTAGAGACAACTAAAACATCAGTGTGTTATCACATTATTTTCATACTAAGTCTAAAACACAGCACTATAACAGCTACAGTGAAGAAAGTTAACTATCCCAGCTAAAACCATGACCCCTGTGTATTACATCACCATTGTTTTAAGTATCAGAAGAAAATCCTGGAAACAAGATGTACCTCTGCATTCTGTTCTCACATATTTTGATATTTATTAGGAGTAAGTGAAATGGCATATGTGTAAAATTGATATAAGCTGACATATCATCAGGCTCAGTAAGTCATTTGAATGCTGTTGAAAAAGTTTCAAGCTGTATATTCAGGTGAAAGTACCTTCTAAGTACAGCTAAAATAGGACTCCAGCAGAGCCCAGTGCTGAACAGACATTTAGAATGCATCTTGGCATATTGTCTGCTTTCTCACTAGGGAAGTCAAAACCTGATGTGTTAGTGAACGGATGAAAGAAAGCAGCAATGCTTTTTTTATTGTTATTAAAACAAATAAACAAAACAGGAGCTCCCTCCATCTCAATAATAGCAACTGGAATATCACTTAGAAAGCAAAATTCTGTTGAGCTACACATTTTCTAAAAAGCTTTAAATTTGCACTTCTATGCTAAGCAGGACAGGGGTGAGGAGAACTGTTGGTGATACCTTGGGGTTATTCTCCCCTGCAACTGCATGTTCCTGCTACCTGGAACATTGTAAAGATAAAGCATTTTGCTGGAACTCTCCTCTCCAGTAGGGAAGTTGCAGTATCAGATGTGACTGTGGCCTCTGTAGTTATATAAGCAAGTAAGTCAATCCAACATTTCCCAACATTACTTTTTAAATAAGGCTCTTCTACTAGTCACAACTTTGACCCTGATTTCACCTGTGCAGGCTACCCTTCTCCTTTTTCTCTGTCTAGATCCATTTTGCTTGACATGTGTGCATGTACTGCTTTCCTTATAAAACCCATAGTATATTTACTAGTTGCTTTTAGAATGACCTTGGACTCAATGCCCATGCTGAATTTGTTTAACTAGGCTCTTACTCCTATGGAGCACCTATAAGATGACAGCAAAGGTGGCATCTGTGCTTAGGTCCACCTATCAGGTATGATTGCAAATAAATAGTCCTATTAACATTCTGACAAGACTGCATGATAACTACACACTTACTAGAAGAAAACACATAAGCCAACTCCACATAGCACTGGAAAAGTGATCTCCACAAAACCAGTTACAAAAGCTGTGCTAAACCAGGCTGGTTTTGCATCACTGTTCATACAAAGAAAAAGATTCTGACTGACCAGGTGAATAAAACAGGAGCTCGCAGGATCACTGAGATATTTAAATAGATTATTACTGAAAATTAAAAAAAACTAAACCCGTACACATTTGCTTTTAAGGAATTATTATTCCTAAGAAAGACTCTATGACTCAGACCGCATCTGTATGTTATTATTTTAATTTTCTTAGCAGTACTATTAGGCTTGTAAGCTGGGGTTCAAATATGTCTACATACTACATATCTCTATATATGCATATACCAAGCACATGTGAGTATGATTCTTTTAATATCTTTTGAGTGGGTAGATTCACTTGAGATGCTTTTAATGTTGTTTTTTTCTGAAGTACGAAGTGTAACTACATACTGATAAATCAAATGAAGAGCCAGAGCACTGATCACAACCAGTCATTGGAAGATTCATGGTAGACTAGAGATCCCTGACAATATTCCCTGTCTTCAGCAGAACTGGAAACATTCCTTCAAAATTGCATAATAGGCATATCTGCAATGGTATACTCAAAGAAAAATGCAGGAAATAAATCAATTTTATCCACTTCAATTCAAGCAGTAAGTCAAGACTACAAAATTTCTGAGTGCCATTAATGAATTCAGAGCAGATGTGTGAAGGCTATTGCAATATAGACAATGCTTATGATATAGTCATCACCTAATGGCTAATGGAACTCAGGGACAGGATTCAGGTATCTATTACATTTTTTTGAGTTGCTTAAGGCTGTTAAACTTGACAAGAAGTATTCAGCTAAGTTAGAATTTCCTTACATTTCAGGTATACTCTTGGTAGGAATTAAAGTTTGGCCACATGGCTTACTAACCTTAAAGCACAGAGGAGGTGGCATGGTAGAGCTATGGCATTATGCCATTCTTAGCTAGAGTGATTTTCTTTGGGAGTTGTTGGCCCATGTAAAGATATTGTCCAGACTGCTTTGCTCTTATTTAAAGCTGAGCTAGCAGAGCCAGTTTAACTCCCAACATAGGACAGCATGGCATTATTTGGACCATTTTATTTAAAGATGCAAATAAGCATGCTCTGTGTTAATATAGAGTATACCACAGTGAATCAAAAATTAAACTATACCTTTTAAAAACTTCACACATTGCTTTTGTCTCTTTTTTCCTCTGTCCAGTGGTTTATTAAATAAGTTTCTACATCTATGTGACAAGCCTATCTTACCATTACCGGAATTGAATCAGCACTATTGTCGGTAATTTTGGAATGAGACCAATACTGATTCATTCAAAGGAGAATCTTGAAATATTGATCACTTGTTAAATATATCAGCATGTTTCATGCTCAAAATATTAAAAATAATCCAAATACTCCCTTTTCTACTTTTCTTTCCTGCAAAAGCTGCTAGGTTTAACATAATGTGTAATTGCCTTTTACTCCTCTCCTAAAAAAGATGACAGGGGCCTTAATGACAATTTATCTGGATTGATTATACACTACCTTTGCTGAAAGCTTATTTGGAGAATATGACTTCTTTTCATGACAGGTAACATAAAAAGCTGCAAACCTTTGCTCCAGTGGTCTGATCTCCTGAAAAAGAGATGAGGCTCTAAATTCTAAATGAGGCCTCCATTGGCCCGGGAGCTGTCACTGCCTGCAAATTCTATAGTGAAAGTCCATTAGAAAGAGACATAATGACATAAATCAGGATTATCCCATTCATGGCCTATGGGACATCTATCACTCCTGAAGTTCTAAAAGGATGAGAACATGCCTGTGATTTTCAATCACTGAAGTGATCCCTGTGATCTTTAACTGAAAAATTTTCATTACAGAGGAGACTTAGGGCACTTTTCAGTTGGCTTTCCACTATTTCTTACAGTCCCAGGACTATCTCCAGTGTATGCTAGAAACATTGTTGACACTTGCTGCCCCTTCTTTACGGTAGCTGTACAGCAGCTTACACACTATTGCCAACCTGCCGCATTGTAGTGCAGTGGGTAATTCTGGAGGTGGGCTGAGGACAATATGCCAAACATGCAAGTCTCTGCTGAGTCCCTTGCAACTGTAACAGCTGCATAGGAAAGTGAGTTTTGAGCTTAGATAGAAACCTAAGCAGAGTTCTAAGTAGGAGATTTGGGGCTCACAGATTTTGTAATGATGTGATCCCACCTCCTTAACTTCAGGTAAAAAATGATGCAGCAGGAATCAAGTGAAGGCTATTGGGAGTTTTAGATGGTGCATAGTCTCTAACCGAACAGGTCAAATAACCTTTTTCTCTCTATCTTTGAGTAATAACCACATATATTCTAAACAGACAAGTAAAAATTTCTCTAGAAGCACTCGGGAGTTGAAGTGAACACAAACCCAGCAGGAATGTATCAGAAGAGTTTGGAAAATGATCAACAGTTGTTTGCTGGAATCCAACACTCATTTTCAAGGCTGGCTGAAGAGTGTTCTGAGGCATGTCATAAGCATTTACAGGAGCTAGAAAAAGGTTTTGAAATAATTTGGAGATACAAAGTGCATTAAGGATTTTTTTCCTTTAAATACATGTGGTAGGTCAACATATCTTTGTTATTAGATATGGGATAAATCTGGCCTGACAAATTAACCTTAAGCTAGCCTATGTGGTTTTTCTCCTAATGAAACAGAAAACTGTTGCCATTGGAATTGTCCCCATTTCACATCTCCTTCTCTGAATCAGAACTGACTTCTCTGAAGTCAGTTTTGGCTTGCCTGAAAAAACCTCATTAGAATGCCATCTGAATTCCATGGAGGGGTCCAGTGAAGATAAGCAGAGCCAGACATAGCCCAGCGATCGCAAGGGAAGTCCATAGGAATGAGGCAGGCCTGAGATCAGGCCAGGAAGTCAGCCTGTGAGTCATGGTATGGGTGCAGATCAATGAGGTCCATGGCCAGGCTCAGGTCTGGCTATGGCACAGCGGGAGCTGTAGCCAGGCAGCAGTCAAGCACTGAAGCCTCAGTTTAAGTTCAACTCCCCTGGGAAGGGTGTCCATCCCTTGCTGAAGTTTCTTGCAGGGCTATCTGAGTGCACCCTCTCCAAGGCCAGCCAAGGGAGGAAGGGTAGCTCTCAGCTGTGCTATTGCAAAGTTTGCCCTGAGCTCAGGTAGCCAAGCCTCCAGGAGTGGAGATGCTCTCAGGGATAGATAAACGTGGGGAAACCAGTAACTCTTTCAGTCAGGTTCCATTTCAAAATTTGGAATTCCTGACAGGCCAAACATAACAAAAGATTCCTCCTTCAGTTTTTAACAAGGGAGCTTAATCTTGAAATTATTAGCTTGGCCAGGAAAGATGGCTCTGGCCAGCAATCAGTTGCACTCCTTGCCCATCGATTTTCCTCCACGTAAAAATAAACTTTGATAGTTTCATTAGAGGATCAAGTTTGTACCATCTCACTGTATAAAGAACCCAGAACACCTAAAGGATGAGACAAGCTAAATCCATATTGTATTAAAGCTGTTGATTTGAAATATTCTCAACTTGTCACTGATTTCAGCTGAAAAGTAAAAATTAAATAGAAATTGGAAGCATGAACACTGTTTTCTTAACAATGTTTCAATTGGGTGCATGCAAATTGCAGTCAGTGGAGAACCTCATGTACAAGAGCAGTATGAATCCAGATCCTCGCTACACTGTCAGAAGTAGAAACACTGTACATGCCTACATTTTTTTTTCATCCCTCTTTTAATGACTGGTTTTATTGTCTTTGAAATGGAGATGAAGGAAAATAAGAAACACCTACTATACTGTCATCTTTTTCCTAGAGTGTAACTTAGCAGTTTACTTTAACAGGAGCCTATTCTGGGTAATTTTGATTTCAGCTCATGTAGGAATGGATATCTGAGATTTATGCTTTGATTCAATGATGCTTGCTGCTGGATTTGGGCCTAGCACATTTGTTCATTATCCTAGACCTTTTGGAGTTGATGATCCAAAAATGTACCCTAAGCACTAAAGCCTGGTTAATAAATACTCTGGACTACACAATTCAGTGAAGCCAGGCATGGGAAAATTATTTTGCTTATAATCAGAGATGCAGAATTAAGGTAAGTAGGTTCCCCACAGCATCTAATTCCTATGATAAAATAGAAATGGAAGAAAAAAAGGGAAAAAAGCGTTAGCTATACATCAAACATACCTTGGCCCTTCTCTAACACCCGATTTGGTCAAGGTATTAGATGGTTCAGTCTCATATTTCAAGGTGTATTTTCTTTCTTACATATATTATTCTGTACACAGGAAGCAGAATCCATTACAAAGTTAGTAAGCTTCAGCTCCAGCTCAGAAGAATTGATTTTTTTCCTCTTCTTACAAAGCCTTGCTTGCTTGCACCCAGCTGGGCCACTGTTGAGCTACCACATATTTGATCACCACAGCTCAGAAAGTCTCTCCCCTAATGAGCGTGTGTATCTTGTCTGTAGCACAGACTTTCAGCCAGAGCCACTTTATAGAGGCACAGCCAGATGCTGTACACTTTTAAATACTACTTCTGCAACACAGATTCAAAGCCAGACAAATTCAATATGAACTCAAATGGATATCAGTTTGAGATGGACACAAATTACCATCTGAGGCCAAGTTATAGGCAAGCCTCCTACCCATCTCCCCTCCTGAATAGTAAACAGAACAACAGTACTGACAGGACTTTTCTTAATGTGAAGTTGCAATTAGGAATCCCTAAATCACATGACTCCAGACATATGCCACTATATCCATCTATGCTCCAATAATACATAGTGCCTTTAAACAACTGAATACACAGCTGTATTATTAAATATATAAAGTTACCAACTCTTAAAAGGCTAGGTGTTTTCAATCCTAAAAGTGCCCAGTTATAATTTAACAGCTTGTTATGCACATTAAATTAGATTCAACAGATCACATCTCAGGGCTGCAATTTAATTAATATTTATTTTCTTTCAAAGGAGCTGCAACATGGTATAACCATATGCATATGAACAGTACTGCATTTTGGGCCTTATTAGAAATGCTGGCTTTGTATTCTTGGAGAGTGCCTAACACTCCCTTATAATTTCAGCTCATGTACAGTATTTTTGGTGTTCCAGGGACTTGCTATCTTCCATTTTCTGCAATAAGGACAGCAAGAAGCTACAGAGTGAGTTAAGTTTATATACCATAAGGAACATATTGTAGATATATCACTGTGATTAACAGTAATGATAGAAGTTGTATTTTTTAAGTGCCACAGAAGTCTATATTCACCTCTCCTTCCTTGGCATGATATAGTACTTTTGCTAGAGAGCTTACTACCCTATTTCTATTAGAATAAAAATATTTCCAAGGTATAGAGTTTCTGTGTCAAGTTGTATTTTGGCTTATTATTTTGGCGAGATGTCACAAATCATGGGAACAAGTCATTCTTATAGGACAAGGGAGAACATGGGACAAGTGAGTGCACATTTCAGTTTGAAGAGATGATAAAAAAATCTGTGGCTTCGCTGCAACAGCAACATTTCTTTTCCACTCCCTGGACATAGTAACACATTTTGGGCAAAGATTACATTGTTCATAGCTCATCATATGTAAATTCAAATGCCTTGCTCGAGATTTGCACCAGATGGTAAGCAGCTTCAGAACATTTCTTGCAAGTACCCTTTGTCTTCCTGTTTGCAAACTACCTTATTTGAATGTTGCCACATGAATTAATGATATAGAAAAAACACAGTAATCTACAACATAACCAGCATTGTTGCAGGTATATGAAAACAAAGGCATTACTCGAAAAGCAGAGGAATATTCTG
>WEKW01018927.1:13864-49511 GCA_013389905.1 Sula dactylatra
GAAAGGGGTTGGTGTTCTGTCTTGTACATCAAGTAAATGGTAACCACAGGGCTCCACTTCCTTCTATTATACATCCAGCCTCATCACCAAAGGCTATCATGCCATGTTTCAATTATCTGTGCACAGAAAAGGTCTCCCTTTATTACCAGCATTTTTTGACTTGTTTCTGGTCTTTAATAAGATTGTATGTTTTTAATGGCCTGCTTCTAATGAGTAAGAGGCTGGCCCAATTAAAAACATTCCCAACTTGTAAAGCAAAGGAAGACTTCATCAAGAAAATAATGTTCTATACAAATCCTTATTTAACTTCACTCAGCACCTGCAGTACATAGCTTCTTTAATACACATATTGTGGATATTTCAAAACATAATATTCTGGTTTCATAAAAATATAAAAATAATGATCTGTTTTCAAAATGTTTTTTTATTTGTTATCCCAGTAACAGCAGAGAAGATGCAAAACCAGAGATCATAAATTACCTACCTGATGGTATCTTGCTGGCCATCTAGACTGTATATTGCACTTCATATTACACTGCACGGTGGGAGCCTGTTGAGTCTGTGGCTGGTGCAAAAAGGAACAAAATGTCCAGGAGCAACAGCCTGATAATTGCACTTTTTGACATGAAAATGTCTTATAATGTTTTAGTGGGTTGGTTTTTTTTTTTTTTTTTTTTCAGAAAAACAATGAGAAGCTGAAGCTGTTGCTCAAAGTGCACACAGAGTAGGGAAAAAATAGTTCAATAGGTGTTGCTTTTATTTTAGAACTGCTACCTAAGGAAGAAGAGGATTGTCAAATGATGAAGGCCCCTGTCCCACCTTTAGATTGGATATAGAATTTTTTAAGCAGTGGAGATGACTACATAACTTATGCAAACATCATGCAGGAAAGTAAGAGCTTGTGTAGTTTGCATGGTGACAGGTTGATAGCATATGAAAGCATATAAAGTTGTGAGCTGAAAAACTACTAAGAATGTCAGAGAAAATGTGGCTCGCTTGTCTGAGATCTTGAAAGGTCTGAAGTTCCAGCACTGATTTTGACTAAATTTTGTGAACCAAATGAAAAGTTGAATCCTAATAGGTTTGAATTTTATTACAGACAGAAAAGCTTATTTTTTCATATCTATGCTCTGTTTTGTTTAATAATAAGGAAGAAAAAAGATTCTGTGTTCCCTCTTGCATGCAGTTATTTGAAAAGAAAAAAAAAACCCAAACCCAAACCTTGGGATTCTAATGCTTTTTTATTTGCCTGTTCAGTATAAGTAGTTTTCAGTATGTGTATTAAGTCAGGGATAAATAAAGAATAATTCTTTGCATAGGACTTATTCTGCAAACAATATATGGTTGTAGCAAACTGCATAAGACCTGCTTATATAAAGTTATTGAAGTCTGCTCAGTAAAGAAAATAATCTAATAATAAGTTATTAATAGCTTTTTAAATTTTGGAGAAAAGTTTAATGATTTATTGATCCCCTAGCAAGTCTTCTTAACATTAGATCTGTATATTCTTTGCAGTGCGACGACAGTTATGGATGTAACTTTCAGTGTATCTGTAACCATAATTTTAATCGTTTTTCCAGACTGAGGATGCATGTGCCTCTGCCAATCATCACAGGCTGTGTGGTTGTTTTAATTTACCCTGTATGGCATTTTTTCTTAATGTGCTCCTTTTGAAGAGCTCTTCTCATCTCTCCTCCCCAGGAGATAACTGTTTTCTTTCACTGATCTCTTTCTTAATTTCTGTAATTTTTCCCAGGGTTCACATTTCTTCCTTTTACTAGACTTTCACATGCTATAGAAATTTGTTTTCTAATTCTCTCCATTCATCAAGCAAGGCAAATATTTGATTAAAAAGTTTTGGGGATTTTTGCACTTTTTATTTTTCTCGTTCACATCTCCTGATGCTTTTTCATCTGTGACATAATACATTTTACTGCAGGAGTGTCATTACATGTTTTACTGCAGAAGGACAATGGCCCTTTGCCTGAATGGCTTCATACTTTTAGCAGTTCTGAGCAATTTTACCTGAAAACTGGATTATGATATTTGCTCACTGTGTCATCTTATTTAAACATTTTATTTCTCTGGTGTTTTGCTCCTTATATTCAAACAGCTTTTTTTCCGAATTTTTATTTACTGAGAAATCAAGGTTTGAGTTGGTAATGAACATAAGCATAGAAAGCTATACATAAGCCATGAACATAAACATTTCTAGAGTTATCAATCAGATACATTTTTATTACTCTAACACATATTCATGTTATTCGTGGGCAAAGGTAAATATGTGTGGCTGCAGTCAAGCCTATGTAATCCCCTGGAGTTGCATAAATATTGTATGCATGTGTTTATCTGCTGTTGCTGTTGGTGTATAATATGAGGGAAATTGGCTTGTGTTGTATCAATTAATGTGTTTCTGAAGATTATGTGAATTCATCTGATTACGTGAATGAATACAGTAAATTTGATGTTCATGCTAAAAGAAGCTGGTTTTAGTTTAACTTGGAAATACAGACAGAATTATTACAACAGACAGTGTGTGTGGTTAAAATGGTAGTCTTTGTGACTTGGACCTTGTATGTATTTTTTGCTGATGAAGTTGTTATAGCAGGCTGCTGGGCAGGAGGAATGAAGAAGAAATGAAAGATATGGCTGTAATAAGACAGAAGAGAGAAAAGGCATGGGCGAATGTAGTGCCCCTTCATTAGCCAGTTTCCCACTTCTTTGTGATGATGCTGTGTACCACTCGACTAACTGCAGTTATGTCCACTAATTAACAGGATAAGATCAGAGGGAACTGGGGAAGGCTGTGATGCCGACTGTGCCTCTGCTTGGCTTCAGCTACATGCTTTGTGCTAAATGTGGGGAAAGGCATCCATACCACCTGACCTTCTGTGGGGGAAATGGACTGTATGTTTCATTACATCACCTGATCATTTCGCTGTGTGAAACAGTGTTTCCCACTGACATTTGGGCTGTTCTTTCTGGGGGCATTGCTTCCCTTTGTTACCTGCACTGATTACAATAGTAGTGTGTAATAATTTTTGGAATAGGACCTGTAGGATTTTGGTCCACAATTTGGCTTCCGATCAAACAAAGTGCAGTGACTAAGGACAGAGAAGTAAAAAGGTGGAGACTGAGAATACAGAGTCCTTGACTTACTTTCCCACTAGCTTGACTGCTCTTTAATATGTCAGGATTGTGATCAGGTTACTAACAATGACCAGACACGTTAAGTCAGGAAAAGGATGGAACAGTCACTGACACTGGCAACAGAGAAACGCATTGTTTAAATAGATTGGCTTAGAAAGGCAGCCTGAACAGATCTTGATAGATACACAGAATTAATGGAAGTGTTAAGTAGATGCATTGTTATGACTTTAGGGGGAATAGAACCTCATTTGTTATTTGACCAAACTTTCTGATATTGCTTTCTATTGGATTTTGTCACTGACCTTCACATGAAAAAAATTCTGTGTATAGTTTTTGCAGGAAAAAAATGCTACCATACGAAAAGCAGCTTAATTTTTCTATAAGGATGATGAGAGGTTTAAAGAAAATAATTGCATCTTAAATAATTTCTTTGAAAAATAGTGGTTTGCTTAGAACTAGCCAAAGGTTATCTTTCATATGAGCTGATGTTTTTTAGAAGTAATGCTTTCAAGCTTTTCTTGACGTTTTGTTTCAGAATTACTTTTTCATCACCTTACTCATCTTTATCCCTCTTGCCCTCTGTCCCTCTCTTAAACCCATTTATTTAGGCAGTAGGTCTTGCATTATTTGACAGGCCCAGCATTGGTTGTTTCTTTTATCTACAGAACTAAATGAAATCAAGAAACAGATTATAACATATAACAGGGAAAAAGTTTTCTTACTTTGCTTGAAGCCAAGAATAACTCAGGAAGGTTCTAAATAATACTGGCTCTTCAAGAAACAATGCCGTCAGGTATTTTCCTAAAGGTATGATACAATTCAAAAGTAGTACACCTCAGGTAGGATGTTTAAATAAGTTCAGAATTGTTAAGAGGATGATTATCTCCCAAATTCCTTATTAATTCCAGAAATTGCATTTTGAATAACTTGATTTGATTGTCCAGTAGTTTAACTTGATTATACAAAAAATTATTTTCCCTATGTTACCTGTTGAATAAAGTTCTTAATTTCTGACAGTTAATCAAATACATAATCTAAGATGGTGATAAGTGTTTGAACTCAGTTTTATGAGTAATGTCTTTCAACAGGAACAAAAAAATACTTTATGGTAAACAGAAGACTTTGGAATGTAACAGTGTTCTCTGATATAGGTAATTCCATCCTAGCTGCTTTGGATGCTATCTTGATTTCTGTCTTTTTATTTCTGCAGAAAAATGTGAGCATAGATGGATGATAAACAAATTGTTTAAACACTGGAACCTCAATCAACCTGCAAAACTCAATGAGGAGCTGTAAGTGCTCTAGTCCTTTCCGTTCGTTACACTAGCCAACTGGAAGGCATAGGCAAACACAAAGGGACAACCATGGTTTGTGTAGTGAAACATAGCTAGAATGCATCATTTAAGTGAAAAAATATTCTGCAAGAATGCACAGAATAGATCAAGCTGAAAAGAAATATGAAACTGCTGTCAACGATTTCAAAACAAGGAATACGGACCTTAGTCTTACCATACAATTATTTTTTACTATATTACTGAAAAACAACAGTAATAGTAGTGCATGTGCATATCCTTTGTATATTAACAACAAATAATGTTTAGTGTCTCAAGGCTTTTTTTTTTCCCAGAACACTTAATGCTTCTGCTCCTTATCCAGATGGATGCTACACAGAAGCCAGTTTTTTCTTATATATTCTGATTTCATATGAAAAACAGAGTTAGAACACCAAACACAAAAAACCAAAGAAATAAATTGGAAAGCATCTAACAGTTTCAGAATTTTCTGCTTGAATTCACTTACACAAGCTTATGATGCTAGTGGTAAAGAGGTAAATTTTTTGGGTGGAGAGGAGTACCTCTATCCATGCAAGACCTGATTTCTAAATAACTGCTTAATGAAAATACTACCCAATTAGCAGTATTTAAACCGCCCAGAGAGGTGGTGGAGTCACCATCCCTGGAGGTGTTCAAAAAATGTTTAGACATGGCACTTCATGACATGGTTTAGGAGGCATGGTGGTGTTGGGTTGATGGTTGGACTTGATGATCTTAGAGGTCTTTTCCAACCTTAATGATTCTGCGATTCTAAAAGAAGCCACCAGATCTCCAGCTCCTGTAGATGCCAACTACAATGAGCATGAGAATGTAATTTTAGCATTGAAATTATATCACATATATCCCATACTGAAATGATATCCCATAGCACTGTGAACTGACTGTCCTAAAATGCAATTGTAGCCCTCATAATTCTTCTCCCTAGGATTTCAGTATCAGTAAATCTTAGAAGTTTTTATCTACTAGGATCTGTAACTGCCATCTTTAAAACAGTACCCTGTATCACTACCCTAGGCAACAATTAAACTGAACCCATTCACCACTTAATCAAGCTTTTTCCAAGAACTATTATCAACAGTCAATTATTATTGCCTTTTCTCATTACTGTGGTGCAGCTCAAGTAATAAAAGCAACACAAATGTTTTTGAAATAACTATTTAGCCTTTTATTGCTTAGTTTAGAAAGGGGCTAATTTTTTACAGAAATTTGGATGTTAAAGCACATTGAATATTTTGTATATTTTGTCCTAACTGTAGGAACATACTGTTAGAGCAAATGTGTGGATTGGTGAATGTTCAGGGACTCATTCTTGAATCTGTTTCATAGATTCAACTAGGAGCTCTTATGTGAGATTATAAATTACTAGAACCCAATATAGTGTAATGTGATCAAAACTGTCTAGTGAGAAAGGAAGGAGAATGCCAAATGGAAGCCTGGACAGCTTTCTGATTTGCCAGAGTGTACCAAAGCATAGGTGTCTATGTCTGAATTAATACAAAATGATACTGATGTTTCATACAGTTTTGTATGTTTTCAGTATGCACTAGCTTTAAACTCTAATCCTGCAAACAATTCTCTATATACTTGCTCAGTAGGTTTGAGTAGTCTACTTATTCTCAAATGAAATTGTTCAGACATATTAAGGTAAATACATTCGAAGTTTTTGCAAGATCAGGGTCACATAAAACACAGCATCAGTTTCAATATGTCAGTTTCTGAGAGCTTTTTATGTATAGTGTATTGGAGCCTATAGTCAGGTAGATTAAATGGATTTGGTTTTCATGTGTTTTAAAGTTAAAACATAAAAGCAAACATAAGATACAGCCATAAAATTATTTATACACACCACTGTAATTTTATAAATGGAACTCATCCTTTTGAATTTAATGAGACTCTTTGTACAGGTAAAGTCACTAGGGGTCTTATTGGCTGTTGTATTGGAGTCTATGGAGTTTAATGGCTGTGTAGAGTACTAATCTAACCATGTATTAAGTATTTTTGGACTGTCATATAGAAATGCAGAGGGTAATTCAACTTTGTTTTTGGAAGTTAGTAGTCACGTTGTGCCGCTGTCTCATTCAAGCATCAGTGCCATTATAGATGCTTTTTTCTGGGTGCTAAAGGAGGAATGATTTGGCCAGGGTCATGCAACATTTTCACTCCAGAGGCAGACACAAAGTTAGGTGTATTAATTGTGTTGGCCTTTATGTATTGTTGTCATGTACATCCAGTCTTCTTACCAAAGGGAATGAACACATCCTATAGCAGTGTTAGACTTTTAGGCAGAGACTAGCTACTCTGATCTATACTGTAATGTTCTTCCTTTGATGTGGCATTTATTATTCAGCATATGAGGTGAAAGGTATTTCATTATTAAATGCTAGTGATGCAGGATTTTCTTTTTTTTTTTTTTTTAATTATGACAAAGGAGCTAGTGTACTTGACTAGTATTTCCATCTAGTACCTAACCTAGAAAAAATGCTAGGCATACAGCTTTTGTGACAGAAGATACAAGGCTTCAAATTTAGTAACCTAATTTTCTGCTATTAAGTTTTTGTTTGAGCATGGTGTTTGTAAAGACTGCTCTGGATGCAGTGTAGAGAAATGCTAAGTCAAAAATAGTACTCATCCTGCACAGTAGTGTCTTTGTCTTGCACTTTCAGAAAGACATTTACTATTCCTCATAGGCAGTGTATTTTGAAACAGAATTACATATTTGATGTTAATGCTCAGATTTTATGGTATCTCCTTTTAACCACTGGAAACTGTTATAGAGATGCTCACAGGCAGAATTTTTTATCCAAAAAAGAAATGGCATCTTGACATAGTATAACACTCCTGGGGGGGAAACATTCTCTTGGACAAGATGGTTGCTTTATGTGGTTGCAGGGGCCTCCATTGCAAGAAGCCTTGCAGCAGTGTGCGCACGTGGATCAAGTTAAATCACTTGTGCTGTTATTTCACTCATTTCTTAAAACCCAGTTGACCTGAAGTCCTGCGTGACCACTCCAGCATCTAGAAGATGTTTGTATTGATTACTTTAAATGACATACAAAACATCTCCTACCTTAATTATGTGTATGACTGTCCTGTATGACTGTTTCTGTATCTGCACAAAAGGTTTCCACTGACTGTTTACAACTATCTCTATACAGTTTGGTCGGTTTTGCATCAGGATCTGCCTGGAGGAGTCAGTGGGCCTGCCAGATTCTTTATCCAAGGTAGATGCATTTTTAATAAATGCATAATAATAAATTATGCATAAATATTAAATGCATTTAAACATAGAGATGGTGCCTGCTGAAAGGTCTAGGCACGGCAGGGCCTGCTTAGTGAAACTGCAGGGCTGCCTGAAATTCCCACCTGGAGAGCTCCTGTAACAGGGTTTTTGTGGTGAAGCTGACTGAAGGTTCAGTTATTCACTTTGTCTCAAGTTCATTGTCTCTTCTGTGCAGAGACTGGTTGGGAAGCTCCTGCATCACCCAGGAAATTACTGACACAGGGTGCTGGGTGGGTGTGCAGACACAGCACTGATACCCAGCTACGCCATGGTTGGAATTATTGGATAGACTTGAATTTCGTTTTTGTATCCCAATTATAACTTAAATTTTACAGCTTTTACCACAAAACCAATTGAGTCCTGTTGGAATTCTTGAAGACTGATGTATATATTCATACCTGAATTGAATTTTGTCCAAGGTCTTTTACCTGAATATGTTAAAAAAGTAAGAAACAGATTTGTGGCTTGGCTTGGTTTTTTTTCATCTGTTTCTTTGTTCTCCTAACATTGTGGTAAAAAAAAAAGAAAAAGCCTATTGTAGAAATACAGCTGGATCATGTGCGTAAGAGTATTATGTTTGTTCAGTGAGATCAGCAGTGTTTATCCCTTTGTGACAGAGAAATAAGCACTCATGGCCTGATAAAAAAGGTAAATGAAATGGCAACAAGGCAAGTCATTAGACTTTTAAAGAAAGCAGTTTTCACTATTCAGTTGTACAAATTGAGTATACAATTTACTTTGTAAAGTGTAAGTAGAAGGGGGAACTTTAATTCAGGCAGGGATACCAAATTGTAACCAATTGTACCATGTAATACTGTGGCATTACTCAGATTCTAAAAATATTTTTAATTGGCTCACTTTTATTAATCTGCAAGAGATTTTGCAGTTGAACGTATCAAGGCATGTAGGTGCTTGGTATTTTAGGAATTTGTCTGTTGTAAGTATATGAAATTTATTATCTCTGACTCAACATATATCTGGTTATTTAGAAAAGATGTTTTATTGGCAATATTCTAAGAACTTACATATTAGATGATTAGAATAGAATAGAATAGAATAGAATAGAATAGAATAGAATAGAATAGAATAGTTCAGTTGGAAGGCACCTACAATGGTCACCTAGTCCAACTGCCTGACCAATTCAGGGTTGACCAAGAGTTAAACCATGTTGTTAAGGGCATTGTCCAAATGCCTCTGTTGAAGAGGGATGCCTTACACTGACAGGTGTGAGGCATCAACCACCACTCTAGGAAGCCTGTTCCAGTGTTTGAGTACCCTCTCAGTAAAGAAATGCTTCCTAATGTCCAGTCTAAACTCCCCTGGTGCTGCTTTGAGCCATTCCCACGCGTCCTGTCCCTGGGTACCAGGGAGAAGAGCTCAGCACCTCCCTCTCCACTTCCCCTCCTCAGGAAGCTGTAGAGAGCAATGACGTCGCCTCTCAGCCTCTTTTTCTCCAAACTAGACAAACCCAAAGTCCTTAGCTGCTCCTCTCAGGACATGCCTTCCAGCTCTTTCACCAGCTTTGTTGCCCTCTTCTGGATGCAGTCAAGGTCCTTCACATCCTTCTTAAATTTTGGGGCCCAGAACTGCACATAGTACTCAAGGTGAGGCTGCACTAACAATGAATACAATGGGATAATCACCTCTTTTGACTGGCTGGCTATGCCGTGTTTGATGCACCCCAGGATGAGGTTTGCCCTCTTGGCTGCCAGGGCACACAGCTGACTCACATTGAAGGAAGTGCCGCTGATACAGGAAGTGCATAGATAGGTGAGATATATATATAGATATACCTAAGAAATGTAGGAAGTGCAGCTGATAGCCACAACTTTTGCAACCTATTATTCCCCTAAATTTTTGATTATTGTAGTACCTAGTGTTAGTCAAGTAGCTAGAAACAAACTACACTCATTATTCTTCTACGAAAAAGATAGATACACAGCACATATTTTGATGAAGTACAAGTGACGAGCTACAAAGATACTTGTGAGACTGGAACTTCATCTTCCTGGGTTTCCTTTCTGGAGTTCTGGAGTTTCTTCCCTTCCCCTTCCCCTTCCTCACACGAAATATTTGTTTATAACCAACTTAAACACTGCAAAAAAAAAATCTTTGGAATATATAATTGCATTGTTTGCATTGGTCACCAAATTTTTGTGTGTGTTTGTGTATTAAGAGTAATTTGGCACATTCCACTGCACATGGCAGTTTTTATAACTCAAATGTATGTATTTCAGTCCTGAATGCTGTACAGTGAGTTTATAGGTCAGACTCTCTGTGTGGAACAGACTGAGTATAAACTAAGTTGTGTTAATGACATTGTTGTCTTGTTATTAGGCAAGCTTCTGTATAAGAAATATTGTATCAGCAGAGGAATATGATTTTGATTTTATCATTGCCATGATAGCAATTATCAGGATAGTTTTAAAATAACTTATTCTCTTTTTCAGGATAAATAAATGATCAGGTAAAATAAAAGTAAGAAGTTTGCTAAAATAACTCTGTTTCGAGCCTGTCATCATACAGTAGTTTTCCAACTTATGGGAAACAATTTTGATGCTCAAAGAGTAAAATCAAACCTGTAACGTATTTTTATTATCTGGATCAAGATTCCTTTAAAACCACCTATGTCTACACTGAAGCCTGGACATCATTTAGAAAGAAATCTCATATAAACTCTATTGGGCACACAGCCAGAAAAAGAGAGTGTGCTGGAGGTGATTAGGGTGGAAATTGAGGGCTACACAAATTTTGCAAAATTTTAGAATCTATAGTTCCTGATTCGAAACAACAGCTGTACATAAAAAAATATTTTATATGATTTCACTGCATACCCTGGATTTTGGTTTATGTACAATATTCAAGTGCCGTGGTTTAGCCCCAGTCACCAACTAAGCACCACACAGCTGCTTGCTCACTTCCCCCCCACACCAGTGGGAAGGCGGAGAATTGGAAGAGCAAAAGCAAGAAAACCTGTGGGTTGAGATAAGAACAGTTTAATAATTAAAATAAAATTGTAATAGTAGTAATGTAATAATAACAATAATTATGATAATAATAATAATTATAAGGATGATAAAAAAATAACAAGAGGGAGAAATGAAACCCAGGGAAAAGAGAGAAAAGGAAAAACAAAAAACCACATGTGCTGCAACCGCTCACCACCTGCTGACCAACACCGCCAGTCCCTGAGCCATGATCGCTGCCTCCCCCGGCCAACTCCCCCCAGTTAATACACTGGGCATGATGTCACATGATATGGAATATCCCTTTGGCCAATTCAGATCAGCTCTCTTAGCTATGCCCCCTCCCCTCCCGGCTTCTTGTGCACCTCGCAGAGCATGGGAAGCTGGAAAAGTCCTTGACTAGTGTAAGCACTACCTAACAACAACTAAAAACATCAGTGTGTTATCACATTATTTTCATACTAAGTCCAAAACACAGCACTGTACCAGCTACAGTGAAGAAAATTAACTATCCCAGCTAAAACCATGACAACTTCTATAGAAAGAACCCAGACAGGCTGTTTAATTGCTCTTTTCAAAGCAGTACCTAATATTTCCTGTTGGATTTGGTCCTATATACTGATGACATCAGGATCAATAAGTGATATGACTAAATCTTATAAGTAGTACCTGCAAAGTGTTCAATAATTCAGTTCTCATGAAAATCAAAATGAAAGGTATAGGGCACCTTGAATAAAAAGACTTTTAAATATGAAAATTATTTTCTTGTTCCCAGTCTCTATAACTGCATTCTTGCATGTCTGCATTTCTCCCAAAGGTGGGAGTCTAAAAAATATTATCACCTTACTTGTAACTTTTGCATGTTTACTGAGACACACTATATTGTATGGTGTCCTGTATTTCACATAAAGAGAAATGTTAAATGTTAATATAGGGGTATACATGTGGTTGTTAATGAAAAAATATACTTGCAATTACTGTGTCATGGTTTTAGCTGGGATAGTTAATTTTCTTCACTGTAGCTGGTACAGTGCTGTGTTTTAGACTTGGTATGAAAATAATGTGATAACACACTGATATTTTAGTTGTTGGTAGGTAGTGCTTACACTAGTCGAGGACTTTTCCAGCTTCCCATGCTCTGCCAGGTGCACAAGAAGCCGGGAGGGGAGGGGTTACAACCAGGAGAGCTGATCTGAATTGGCCAAAGGGATATTCCATATCATGTGACATCATGCCCAGTGTATTAACTGGGGGGAGTTGGCCGGGGGAGGCAGCGATCGCAGCTCGGGGACTGGCAGCGTCAGTCAGTGGGTGGTGAGCGGTTGCAGCTCTTGTTGTTTGGTTTTGGTTTTGGTTGTTTGGGTTTTTTTCTCTCTTTCCCTTATTCCAAGGTTTCATATCTCACTTGCTCATTATTTTCCTTTTCATTATTATTATTATTACTATTATTATTGCTCTTTTATTTTAATTATTAAACCGTTCTTATCTCAACCCACGAGTTTTCTTACTTCGGCCCTTCCGATTCTCTCCCCCATCCCGCAGGGGTGGGGGGAGCGAGCGAGTGGCTGTGTGGTCCTTAGTTGCTGACCGGGGCTAAACCACCGCAACTGTTATGTAAAAGAATGATATCTAAATAGATAGTAGAACAGGATCAAGGAGGAAGATCCTAGCAAAATATCTAAAGAGTGGAGATCCTTATTTACTGCTGTCTAAGAATACCCCCAGGTACGTTACTGAATCGCCCTGCATGTATCTCACTCGTTTTTCTTCTACAACATAAAGGTTATTTTATAGAATTTCCAAGAAGAACCACAAGAATTTATGGATTCCCTACTGGGAGTCTATAATCAAAATTCTTTTTTTTTTTTTTTTTTAAGTGTTTGAGTGCTTTCAGTTTCTATGCAATTATTATAAGATAATAGGTGTTCAGAGTGTTCAGGTTATTCCTGTCCAAAAGATCACTAAATTACAATGTCCCAGTAGAAAATAGTGCAATTTACATGACATTTGTCAAGGAGGTTATATGAAAGTTCTTTTGTGCTGTAAGTTTAAAAGGTGAGACTCCTTGCTCTTTTCAATACAATAAAATAAAATAAAATTCAATTCCATAACATTTTTTTTTATTATTTGGAAGAAAATATTTTCTTAGGTGAATACATTAGTGCTAATAGAACTCTTCTAAAGAATTCTCAGCATGTGACTAGAAACCCTGAAGTTAATCAAACATTACAATGAGTTTCTGTTAATGGTCTGTTTTTTCTCTAACTGGCACCTTTTATCAATGTACCTCTTGTATTATCTTTTAAAGGTCTGTTGATCTGAAGAAGCTGTATATTATGAATAAATCCATTTGCTTCAGGGTGTGAAGCAAAGGTACGTGTGCTATGGTTTACATAGTATCATATGGATTAGAAATCACAACATCAGTGGCATATAATGAGACAATTCAGAACTTATAATGCAGTTAACATAAGACATAATGGCTATGCTTTGTGGAAGATACTTATTGCTCAGCTTGGTGAAAAGTTGCTATAAAAAAGGGAATTGCTTACTATATTCATGTCCTATGGGGATAGTGACAGGACGATTGAAATATATTTTCATAACTTTAGAGGCAGAACCTAAGATGACTGTCCATGGTTTACTTACATGTAAATACGGTTTGTTGCTTAGGAAAGTTAGGATCATTAGGATACAGATTCAAGCCATGTCACTCCGCAGTGTGCCATTTGTAACAGAAACAGACATTTGGGGGGTTCATATACACTAGCATTTTTGGCAGCTTCTTAAGGCAAAACCTGAAGATAATCTCCAGGAATGTACCTTCTAGTCCAAGGGTCTAGACTAGAGGCAGACCCAGAGTAAATCCCCTGAATACCAGCAAGTTCTTGGTACCAATCGTTTTGCTCTGCAGAGCCACTCCAATGTAATTCATGACCTTCAATGAGGCTATCCTGTTCATATGACAGATTCAGGTGGATGGTGATACACCATAATTGTCACCTATTTTAGTGCTTCTCTTTTTTTTTCCAACTGAATAATTATCACAAAATTTGGTTGAAATTAATGGTTGTTACCAACATTTAGATTAAATTTGTGTAATAGCTGACTTCAAGGGAGACAAAAATTTAAATTGTTGAACATTTTCTTGGTCATTTTTAAATGAAGTGAAGCAAAAGCTGAAGAATTGTGACTGATACATGCAATTTTATGTAAGACTAGTGAAAAAAAAGAATAGCCAATATAAGTCTTGTGGAAAGTATGGACTGATTTTTTGATAGAAAGTGTTAAAAATTTTGTTAGCTTAATCAAACTGGTCTTCAGTACTCTTAAAAAAAAAAGAAAAAATAAACATTGCAGTACTCAGATACACACAACTTGAGTCCAGGTGCTGTGTTTCCACATTTTCAGAATGAAGTATCTTACAGTTTTCCACGTCACTTTCTGTGTTTGTGTTGCAGTGAACCCTGTTGTTTTTTGGTGGCTGTATTAGTTATTGGGTGACAGAGATCTTAGCTTTTTTGCTACAAATGTAGTTCAACTTGGATAGCTGGGGTGGTTGCCATTTGTTTGTAACTACTGTTGATAGTTTCAGTCAGATATTGACAATCAGTCCTTGTCCTCTTACTAGCATCTAAGCATGTAAGATAAGGACCAATTGAACTGAAAAGTTAATTTTACCACAATTTCTTCAGCAACAGAAGGAATTACCACAGCCTCACTGTTGGTACTCTACCAGCTTTGTGACTATGTACTGGACTTTAACACCTAAGACGGACAAGGTGAATCTTATTGGCATGAAATTCGTATATAACAAAAATACACTACAGTACTGCTCTATACCACTAAAACCAAAAGCAAAATACTTGGCTCTAATACAACATACTTTGTTTGAGTCTTTCCACCCTTGAGAGTATCAGTAGTAACAGATTGTAATTGTCCTGTGTGACAAAGCTGTAAAATACTGTGTTGTACGATACTAGAACAGAACTTTGCACAAAATCTTGATTGGTTTTTCCCCTTGGTGTTCCCAGAACCACTTTTAGTTCTTCTCCTATGAGGAAAACAGGATGGCGTATGGAAGACACATTGCAAATCTAAGCCTCCAGTTACTGCCAGCAAGTGCCTTTGCTGCTGTAGCAGAGCTACTTTGGCATTCTTTCAAAGAAAAGATCCTTCATGTCAGCTGTCTCCAAACAAAATACATTTGTTTTATAAAGAACATCTTCTTTTCTACTGTTAGAAATAATGCAATGAGGTGTAATAATATACTTCATATTATAATAATACAATAGCTCATTAAACTATGTTACTGTGTTTTTCACCAGTGTATTTTAGAAAAGTTTGTGGGAATAAAGACGGTGTGCAGTGGCCCAACCTCTGTAACAAAGACCCCTGACCTGAAACAAAGACCCCTGACCTGAAAGCATCACAGAGTTTTCTCCAGAATTAGAAGTTTTTATTTAAATTTTAAATAAAATTAAATTGAAGAGTAAAAGATTATTTCTATATCTATTACATAGCTGTTAAGAAAAATACTATTAAAACATGCATTATTTATGATCAGGAACCAAATTACCAATGATATTTCCATAAATACATACTTCAGAAGCAAGTAGCATTTGTGTTATATAATCATTTCACACAACGATAGGTACAACCTTATTTTCTGTATTATGTGGACAATCATCTAGCAAACAAATTCTCCCCTGACAACAATTTGGTTGAAACCTGCTCTTAATTATTGTTACTAATTTGAGTATTTCCTTGGTCACTGAGGTTTCACTGCTTGAGCCAGAAAAAAGTGAATAAAATTAGAAACTCCAGAAAACAACTGGAAAGAACAAAATACTGGAGAAAGAAGTATGGAAGATAGGAAGAAAAATAATGCCATATATTGTGAAGAATGCAACATTTCTCTGTGCTACAGGAAACCTTGAAAGAAAAAAATATCTTGTAAATTCTTCAGCAGTGAGATGAAATTGAAGGGCAAATGTAAGAGAAGGGTGATCTATAATTCTGAGACTTTTTAACAGTGTAAAGGAGTAATCTGCCCCCATTTAGAAACCTAACATGAGCCAGCCAGCCTTATCTGATTATGGAATCAGGGGAGAAAGCGGTCAGGTAGTTCCTGTAAGTCCTTTCAGTAGCTGATCTCTCTCACCTAAGAACCTTTCCCCTCTTCTCTAGCCTTATCTTGCCCCCACCCCAGTCCTGGGACATCACACTTGCTGCATTTTTCTCTTTCCTTGTTTCGGGTAGTTATCTCACTATTCGTGCTTTTACTGAGGGTTTTGGTGTCCTTCACTTTGAAGAGCTGGCTGAGTTCCAGCAGAAGGCTGGAGGGGAAAAGCCTGCTCAAAAGCTGGAGCTGAGAGAGATGGTTGGTTTGCTGGATCAAGTGGATGGCTTTGGGTTGTGTTAGGCTGTAAGGAAAGAACTTGAAAGGGCCGGCTGAGTGAGACTACTCAACAGTACTGTTTGCTGTTGGGGAAAGTGTAGCATTTTCTCAAAATGCTTTGCAATGTGCTTGCTGTCACATGAGTACTGACAAGGGATACTACTTTATTTTCCCATCTATAAGGCAGTGGAAGTGTGAAGGGTGCTTCACATCAGGTGCTTTGTAGCTGACTGGAACAGGATCTAGAAGCAAAGCCTAGTTCCCGATGTCATATGTAGGGAGGCTGGAGAGCACTGTCAGGGCTCCTAAAATCTCAGAAGTTGACCTACCTAAAGTGAGAATGCTGAGCAGGAAGCTGCTAGCCCTGTGGGAATGCTGGAGACAGGGCATCTTCAGTCGAGCTGCCTTTGATGTTGTGGAGCCTCTACTGAGGATTTATATACCCAAAAAGCCCTCAGAAAAGAAGTCCCTATGGCATGCCTTTCAAAAGAATTATGCTTTTAACAAAAGGCAGTGATTCCTTTTTTTCTATAACTTTTTTTTGTTTGTTTGTTTATTTTTTGTTAGTTTTCTTGCATGATGTGGAAGATCAGAATTTTGTTTTCCTTTATCTAATATTATTCAGCTCAGGATCCCAGAAAATGTTTTAAATATCAGAATATACATGCAGCTTCAAAGAAGGGTGTGCTGTGTTGGGATTTTTTGTGGGTTTTGTAGAGTTTCTTCAGAAAAATAACTTAAAATTTACTAAGATGGAAGGAGAGATAAGGAATAACAGAATGTTTTCTATATGTGGTTGTTTCTTTTGAGATAAAGTATATTTATTTCACCCTTATTTTAGAGATCTTTTTCAGTATATGTGAGCTAATACTCTGCATTTTTGCAGATTACTGCAATACAATGCTCTGCAGTATTGACTGCATACTGATACATTGTAATGGAAGTTTCTTCATTCATTTTGCAGTAAAATTTTCTTTTCACACCATGCTCTGCAGTTTTTTCCCCACACCTGTACATCCCTCTGAGTCTCTTTGGTGTTTTAGAATTGCAATGTACCTAGAGGGGCTACTTGATGATGTATTCATACTAACAGCTACAGCTTCGGCAAACAAAATCCATCCTAAAACAGTTGACCTTCCAGGTTACTGTTCAAGTAAGCACTTTTAGGGCAGATATATACATGCCATTTCCTGGCCTTAAAGAAGAGTGGTTCACTTCATTCTCAAATTGCACATACAAATGTGTTCCAGTAAGCTAGCTTATATCTGTGCAATCAAGTGTTTACACAGAAGTAGCCCCGCTTGCAGTCCAGGTGTGAATATCTAAGTAGGAACAAAGTGTCTTCCCCATCTTTGATGTTTCCTAAGGATTACTTTAGATTACTTTAGATTGCTTTCTGAACTGTTTAAAGGCTTCCAAGTTTTCTGCAACATGTATGGAACTTTGGTACCTAGTTAAGGCATATTTGGGGACAACTAAGGGGACAATTACCTTGTTCTCTTGGTTATCTAAATTTAACTTGATAAGCTGAATTTTGACTCAGCTGTTAGAGGCAAATGTTTCAAGCCAGCTGTAACCATACAGCATTCAGACAGGACTAAACTTGGACTTGCTAGTGTGCATTTATGAATACTGTCTTCTAGCCCCTCCATTTCCCCCCTCAATTTCTTATGATTCATGGAATGATCGTCTGACATCAGCTTCTCAAATAACTTTGCAAAGTAAACTGGTTCATGCTGAAGAGCAGGAAACCAAAGTCTAGGACTGGGAACAAGCTGTTCCATATGTAGGAGAACTTGAAGGCAAAAGAGCTCCTTGCCAGAGCTGATACTCAGTACCAGAGCTGCGATGTCAGTGTGAAGCCTTCACTGTCACCATCCAGTACTTGCTTCTGCCAGTTTGTCTTCCACAACCTCTACCCAAAACTCTTCTGCTTGGAGGCAAGCAGTTTGATTGACGTTGTCAGCTGTCATAATACAGGTGTGCAGTGTCATCAGGAGCACGCTGTCTTAGAATGGCAAGCACTGCAGGTGTCACGGAGAGCTTCATTCAGCACTTTCCTTCCAAATGTGTAGGGGTTGTATACTGGAATATGAATACCATCTGTTGCTCACTTGAGGTGCGGACTCTATAAATAACTTAGAAAGGACTGCCATTCTGCTGCTATAAGCTTAAGATATTTCAGCTGCCTGTAAGGCTTTCATATCTTCAGGAGTTTGGGGGTTTTTGACCTGGGTTAAAACAGCTTTCTGTTCACATCTGCATACAGGAATCTTTATTAACTCCTAGGAGCCCACTGACTGCTTTTGTAAGCAGTGTTGACTATGTCCTGCTATCATATGTCTCTGCTTAGGCTACTGCTATAGACTCTGTGTAGTTAGCAGTGCAGCACAATTAGTTGAATAGATTTATGGCATAAATGGGTACCAAGGATGTAACATCAACACTGTGAATGTACTGTTCTTTACCCTTCTGACTAGCTCTGATATGGTTCTGTGCACTGAACAGTTGCAGTTCGTCAGCGGTGTTCCTGCCTCTCATCTTTGGGCTGCTTCATTGTGAAGGGTTCCAATGCACATGCACCACAGTGTCCACCAAAGTGAGGTAAATGGGAGTAGAGCTTTACTCTGAAAGTGCATTTCTGCTCTAGACTAAAATTCCAGCATGGATGTACCCATCCGCTCTTCAGTTAAGATATGGCTGACAGGAATGCCTTAGCACTTAGGTGACTGAATGAGCAAAACATGGATTTTTGCTAGCCTCAAAGGGATTGTGTAATTTCATCAGCCCATGGGCCAAACATCAGTGAACTGAGCATTACACAGGTGTCATTTATCCCATAGAATCATAGAATCATTTTCACTGTTTTAGCTGGGATAGTTAATTTTCTTCACTGTAGCTGGTACAGTGCTGCGCTTTGGACTTAGTATGAAAATAATGTGATAACACACCGATATTTTAGTTGTTGCTAGGTAGCGCTTACACTAGTCAAGGACTTTTCCAGCTTCCCATGCTCTGCCGGGTGCACAAGAAGCCGGGAGGGGAGGGGGCACATCCAAGAGAGCTGATCCAAACTGGCCAAAGGGATATTCCATATCATGTGACGTCATGCCCAGTATATTAACTGGGGGGAGTTGGCCGGGGGAGGCAGCGATTGCGGCTCGGGGACTGGCGGCATTGGTCGGTAGGTGGTGAACAGTTGCATCACTTGTTTTGTTTGTTTCCCCTCCCCACAGAGTTCCCCCCCCGTATTATTTTCCTTTTCGTTATATTATTGTTATTATTATTACTATTACTGTTTTATTTTAATTATTAGACTGTTCTTACCTCAAACCATGAGTTTTCTTACTTTTGCCCTTCCGATTCTCTCCCCCATCCCACTGGGGTGGGGGGAGTGAGTGAGTGGCTGTGTGGTGCTTACTGGGGCTAAACCACGACAGTCATTTAGTTTGGAAAAGGCCTTTAAGATCGAGTCCAACATAAACTTGGCACTGCCAAGTCTACTGCTAAACCATGTCCCTAAGCACCACATCTACACATCTTTTAAATACCTCCAGGGATGGTGACTCAACACTGTGCAGCCTGTTCCAATGCTTGACAACCCTTTCCATGAAGAGATTTTTTCCTAATATCCAGTCTAAACGTCCCCTGGTGCAACTTGAGGCCATTTCCTCTCCTCTTATCACTTGTTACTTGGGAAAAGAGACCAACACCCACATCGCTACCACCTCCTTACCTCTCTTAGTTGTAGAGAATAATAAGGTCTTCCCTCAGCCTCCTTTCCTCCAGGCTAAATAAACCCAGTTCCCTCAGATGCTCCTCATAACACTTGTGCTCTAGACCCTTCACCAGATTTGTTGCTCTTTTTTGGATGCACTCCAGCACCTCAATATCTTTCTTGTAGTGAGGGGCCCAAAACTGAACACAGTATTTGAGGTATCTCACCTTAGATCTGTATGAGTGAAGAAACTGTGATTCCTTGAGTGTCCTTAAAGAATCCAACTGTTCTTCCTCTCCATTTGTATCTTCAAGGTAGCACTTCAGTTATGTGATTTTACAAATCCTGAAATTGGACTTGTTTTATAAAAATCTACTGTTTTCCAGAATGGCTTTTTCCTTTCACACAGTAGCTGATGATTTCTCTCAGTTTTTCTATCTAGTTATGCATCCTTTGTTGCCATCCCACTGTAGAAGTGTTTCTGGGTATCCTTTTCTGAGTTAATCTGGCCTGCTACAGCTGAAGAGCTGGTGGCTTGGGAAAGCTTAACTTGGTAAAAAGTATGTGGCAGTTTCAATAGCGCAAGTATGTTTATTTCTTCAGGAACATTGCAGTTCATGGTCAGACTTGATATTGCAAGAAATAATGAAAGTTCAAGGCTGTAACCACATTATACGCCAATGCAGAAAAGTAAAATGACCACTATAGACAATCCTCAGTCCTCTAAGGAGTCAAAGAATAACCTTAAATATTTTTAGTCGATTATGTGTTCTTTCCTAGTCGAATAAGAAAATTATAATAAGAAAGTTGGAGAGGAAAGGTTTTCTTGTATTGTTCTCTCCATGGACTGTCCCAAAAGGTTTTCAGGAAAAGTCCATTTAATTGTTTAGGCATTCAAAGAAACCCTCAAACAGTATTAACATGAGACATGCTGGAGTACCTTCAGAGGACTGTAGTAACTAAGGCAGTTCTGTTACAGTAATACCCACAGCACCTTGTAAGAGTGTGGATAGTAAATCCTGCCTATGTGAACTGGTTGCTGTCTCTAAAATCCAGTTTGGGTGAACCAGTAGGTAGGCAGTATAAATAAGCAGGAACTAAAAACCTGTACTTCCATATAAGCTAAAACTGATAAGCTGAAATCACTGTGGATCTAGCTTTAGATGTCTGTCACATTAGAAACTGAAGTGCTGTCACTCACATGCAACCTCACAATGAGGTATTATGAGATACTCAAAACCTACAGTAATTAACCACTGTCACTTAGTTACAGCTTTTTGTAGGAAGAGAGAACATGCCTGCAATCCATAAATAAACTTGGTGGGAGGAGAGAAAATCCTTGATATCTTACATACATCAGTCATACAAATTGGAGGCTAATGACTTAAGTAAAAATATGTTACATTTTTTGACTTTTGTCCTGTTTTGTCAACAAATAATGATAGTGATCCAACCAAAAATTAAAAAAGTTAATCCTCATGGCATGCTGTACATTTTTTAAATTAGTGCAATGATTAGAAGAATGTAAGGATAATTGTCAGAATGTCTGATTAATGGCTAGTCAGCATAAAAAGATATGTCAAGAGACAGGATAATTAATACATTATACCCACAGACATGCCAACCTTGAGCAAAAGTTGGTAACAAAGACAATTACAAGGACCAGAAGTCTTGGGGCACTGATTGATGGTTGGGCCATTGGAGGAGTTGCTTAGGCATATCTTTGAAGATGCTGAATTGGAACTTCGTAATTGATAAGAACGGAGGGTTCGGGTCACACAAGATTATCCTGTATTTCATGGGAAAAAGTTAACTTAAAGGATGGTTGAGGGGGATTGTGGATTGTGTTCATCTGCAGAAGACAAACATATTTCATCTTTACATCTTTTGGTCAGCAAATAGTTTTGCTTCCTTGAAGCTTAGTTTTGGTGATCAATTGGCTTATCTAAACAACTCCCAAACAATTATTTGATCTGTTGTGGTGATGACCTCATTGCTATATGTTCTGCTTGGAAGAAATAACATCCTGTTTTAGGGTACACAGTTCTTGACACTGTGTAAGCACGGTTGAGCAGTAATTAAAACATTCCTGTATTATCAACACTATTTTCAGCACAAAACCAAAACATAGCCCCATACAATCTACTATGAAAAAATGTAACTCTATCACAGTCAGAACCAGTGCATTGAGGTATAGAAAGGAACTGATTTTTGAGGAAAGCTTTGTTAAGCCAAATCCTTATCTTGGTTCAGAAGTCCCCACTATCCCTCCAGACAAACCAGAAGAAGGAATCACATCTGAGAAGTCATTAGAGCCTCTTTCCATGACCAGGTATGAGTCATCTCTTACTGCAAAGCCATCTGGCCTGTTATCATGGCTTTTTGTCTGAGTATTATGCACTACAAAGTTGTGTTGTACAAAGTGTTTTAATGAGATGGTCATTCCTATTCTGAAATGTCTGGCCTACTGGGAATATGGACACAACAAATTTACGTTTGTCTGCACCTACTTCCCCTCAGCAAATTTGCAAGTGGTACAAAACTGGGAGAAGTGACTAATTCACCATGATTGTGCTGCCATTCAGAGGGAGTTTGATGGGCTGAAGAAATAAGCAAACAGAAATCTTATCAATTTCAGAAAATGGAAATGTGAAATCCTGCACCAGTGGAAGAATGATCCCATGCACTGGTACATGCTGGGGGCCAAATGGTTGGAAAGCAGCTTTGTGGAAAGAGACCCAGGGGTGCTGATGGACATCAGGTTGAACAGGAACCAACAATGTGCCCTTGCCGTAAAAGGGCTGCATTAGGAAGAGTGTTGCAAGTTGAGGGAAAAGATCCTTCCCCTTCATTCAGTGCTGGGGAGGACACACATGTAGTGCTGTTTCCAGTTCTGGGCTCCCCTGTGTATGAAAGACATGGACATATGGGAGCAAGCCCAGTGAAGTACCACAAACATGATTAAGGGACTGCAGCATCTCTCATATAAGGAATGACTGACAACTGGAATTGTTTAGCCTGGAGAAGAGCGGAGAAGGCTCGGGGGGGGTCTCATCAATATGTACAAATACCTGATGGGATGGAATAAAGAAGATGGAACCAGACTCTTCTCAGTAGTATCTAGTGAACGGAAGAGAGGTACAAACTGAAATACAATTAAAAAAACCCATTTAAATGTAAGTAAACACTTTTTTTTTTTTTTAACTGTGAGAATAACTGAGCACTGGCACAGGTTGCACAGAGAGGCTGTGGAGTATCCATCCTGGGAGTTATTCCACACCAGACTGGACAGTCTGCAGGCATGGACAACCTGCTCTGGCTGATCCTGTTTTGAGCAGTGAGTTGGACTAGACTATCTCCAAAGATGCTTTCAACCACTCTGCGATACTGTGACATGCACTGAATTTTCTAACAACCAAATATGGGTTCCTCATCTCACATCATTTCAAAGAGGTGTTTTTAGCTTTGAAGGTTCTCTCTGCCTGATGGTCCTAAAGGCCACATTATGCATGGGTGTTGTATGCAGCTTGTGACACTGCTTTTGAAAGTTGGTGTGCAAATTAAAATACAAAATGACAAATTTTGCTAGAACAGGTAGGAAATCTTCTGTTACACGCTCAGGATAGAAGAGTAGCATCTTACTTCTGGCTAGTTTACATGAGGGCAGTCAAGGATCTGGGAAGATAAACATTTGGTGGCAGTCAAGGATCTGGGAAGACAAACATTTGGCTTACAGCTAGCCTAGCTCTCTCCTGTCTGTCTGTCTGTCTGCCTGTTAGGGGATCAGAATTATGATGAAAGGCACAGCACAAACTAACTCTCTCTCTTGTTTTTTTATACATTGTTCCATTTCCATTCAGGTATGCTCATATATAATTGTTTTTCTTTAGGCTTAGATATGTTCCCTAGATTCATGTCATCTGGAGGAAGAAAAAGTCAGCTAATCTTCCAGCATCAGTTTCTTAATTCTCTATCTATTCTCTCTCATTAGAGTGATTAAAGTGAAAATGGGATTAATCTGAATTCAGAAGTACTGGCTAACCTTTGTTCTGATAAATCTTTCCCAGGCTTTACTGTAGGCTCACTTCTGTAAGCGGCCTAATAAGAAGCATCTTTGTACATGATGCCCTATATTAATAGCAGCAGTTTACTGTGCCTTTCTTTTGACTGTGGCCTGCCTGATCATAGACCTTCTGGACAGCTCTTCTGAACAAAGTAGATCTTGACCAAATCAGTCATATGAGACAATACAAATTTTTCATCCAGACAGGGTTTTTATGGGTCTTGTATTTCCTGTGTCGACGGAATCAGTTTCAGGCTTTTCCTGCTATGAACCACTTTTAAAGATATTTGTATTATTTTGTCTACCTCCCCATTGTCCCTCCCAAGTACCATTTCCATTTGTGAACTCATTACAATTCTGCTAGTTAGAGTGCAGAAACCCCTTATAGCAAAATAAACATTACTGTCTAACAAGTCTCATAAACTTAAATGGATAAGGTTACAAAATGTAAAAAAAACATTATTTCAAAATAGCAGATGTTCTTTTCCCAGTGTTTTCTTACTTCTCAACTTTCAAGAGCTACAAAATAAAATTTCCTTCTACTTATCTTTCTAAAAGCTCCATAATGTTCTATATAAACATTCTTTGCCCTAGTGCTTATTTTAATTTTTTCTGTCTTATAGGCTTCTATGAATTTACTTGTGTCACTAGGCACTCACTGAAGTGTGCATAGGTTGTAAAAATGGAGTATAAGAAAGCCTCTGGTTCCAGCTTCACAGATGACTTATTGGTTCTATGCCTGATGAGCGGAAATAAAAATCACTTTTAACATTTGACTACTAGTGGTGTCTTCCAGGTTTTCTCCTCTTTTTAAAAAATCTGTTACTATAGTTGAGTGTCAATAGAGTCTTGAAGAAAAAGCTGAAAAAGAAAAAAGGCTATCACTAACACCACAAAAATTCAGGATTGAAAATAACCTCTTTGCCTATGGGACTGGGGGACTGAGGGTAAAATATGGTATTTCTGGGTCTGAAACTTGTGCTGTGTGGCCTTTTCTATGATTTTTTAAATAAATAATTTTCTTCACATGTAAATATTGAATGGAATAATAACCCAAAGTTTATTTTACCTGGGAACTTTGAAGCTTAGTACTCTTGAGGTCTTTGAAACCCTGAAATGAAAACACAAAAGGTAAATACTGAGTATCAATATTTATTAACAAGTTACAGCACATAAAATATATCTCATGTTTTTCCTAAATACTTGCCTCACTTTTCAAAAAGTCTTTTGCTATTGAGTTTTCACCATAATTTTGGAATATGTCCATGCTATGTAGACTCAATAGTAGGCTATATAACTTCTCAATTAGAAATAGTCAAAATGTATCCTTAAAATCAGATTTCATAGTAATACAACTTAAACAAGCAATTAAACTTAAACAAGAAACTGCTAGTGGAAAAGTTTTTGTTTAGTCATAGATTTTGGTCAACATTTTGGAGTTCTGAGGTAATCAACAAATCTGGCAGACAGTCTGCCCTTTCCAGTGAGGACTTGTTTCTCATGAGCTATGGTTCTATCACAGGAGTCTGATCTTGGAATGAAATGTGGGAATCTTTATTTTTATCCTAAGTTATTATGGTTTAGTCCAGCTTAGATGCGCGTATTTGATTCCCGTATCTTTGACTGACTCTTCTGTTTGTGATTCAGTATGTCCACAAAATTTGGGAAAATGTGTGGGCTGAGAAGCTCTAAGCAACAAAATAGAAAAAGGTGAGGGCTTTTTAGTGCTGTAGACTTGAATAACAGCATGGTAATACCACTTTTGCATCTGCAGTCTTACAGTTGTGTTAATGGGACTAGAAAGTTGAATGGTCTGCTGTTTTACCAGGAATTGCTCAAGTGTACACATCAGAAAGAAGGGATGGTCACAAACTAGAATCTTCGAAACTTTGGGAAGTTTTATGAGTGTAAGTGCATTTGTGAACTTTGAGGTGAGTGCCAAAGAAGCAGCAAATGTGGTTTTGTGATGA
Source organism: Sula dactylatra (assembly GCA_013389905.1). Classification (NCBI taxonomy): domain Eukaryota; kingdom Metazoa; phylum Chordata; class Aves; order Suliformes; family Sulidae; genus Sula; species Sula dactylatra. The sequence continues at coordinate 39,747 of WEKW01018927.1, forward strand.
TTTTTCTGAAAGAAACTCTTATTTAGGCTACTGCTAGTTTGAAAAGACTTATCAAGATGGTAAAAATGTTTTCAGATCTGGGAAGGTATTGTGGCTTTAACTGCCAGTTAAATACTAAGAAGATGGGCATAGCTTGCATGTCCACTGAACATAAAGTATACATGCAAACAGGAAGAAGAGCCTAAATATAACCACTCCACGTTTAATTAGCATTATCTTAGTATTTGAAAGTGTAAAGATAAAATCTTGGAGCATGAAGGATTCATAAAATGATAACTAAGTGCAGCCTGATCAAATATGAGGTGATACCCATCATAGAATTGTGATTATCAAGAATTAATTGTGTCAGAAGCAATCAAATGCATACAGAAAAAATCAAGTCCTCTGAATATGGGTTACTACAATGTTGGACCTCACTATGTAGGTTGCTGGAAAAAATTGCATGCCAGCATCACTGATGTTATGTAGGGTACTGTTCCAAGCAGAAGAGATTATGGTTGCATAAAGCTGGCTTGGTCTGGTGGCTTGAGGAAGTGGGACTGGAAACATATAGGAGCAAACAGGGCTGCTGCTGGGTGAGTAGCCACGCTCTAGAGCACAGGTAGTGGCTAGTGGGAGAGGCAGGGCCTGGTAAAAGTACCAGCACCTATGCTATTATTTCCTGTGATTCAAAGGTGGTGATAGGTCTGAGGACGTTTGCCTGTATGGAGGGACAGGTGAAAATATGAACACAATCATAAAACCAGCCATGAAAAAAAGGGACAGGAAAATCAAACCTGCTTGCTGCAAGCTATGATGTCATCTCTCTTTCTCATACTTTTCACTTGTGATATGAGCTTAGTTTTGTGCTGTGATATTCAGTAATCTTTTTTTGTTATCAGAGAAAACCTAGAAAACAGGAGGAAGACTAAGTACAGATGAGAGATGTTTCACAGATATTTCAGTGTGTAACCACAATACTTCTTTGAAACTGATACCTGATTTATTCTTTAAAGCCATAAATAAAACAGGCCTTGAATGTGCAAAAAAAAAAAAGACCAAATATAAGCAGAAAATCTGTACTGTATTTTCTCAGAGCTACCATCTGAGTAGAATGTTGGAAGAGTGTGGTAGCTGATGAAGAGCAGATAGGTAACGTGTAGGGCTGTTCCAGCTCCTACTGCTTGACAAATTATATTAAGTAGGTTGTGAGGTAGCTAAGTGTTATCTTGGACCCTGATTTCTTGCTTCTAAAACTAGGTTTGCATTCATGGGGAAATGAAGGGATGTATAACACATTGTTAACATTAGCTAGTATACTAGGCTGCTTTTATGGGTTCTCAATAGTGGTCCATTGTTTTCCTACATGTAGACAAAAAATGATATGGTTTAACCAGTTTAACACTAAACAGGCTCTTGGGGTGGAGCACCTCATCCCATGGGGGTGCTGGCAATGCACCCCACCCTGTGCCTCAGTTTCCCTTACAAGGCACCCCAGGTTTGATCCCCACCCAGCTTTGGGGCTCCTTACCCTTTTATTTCCTTTAAAATCTCCAATTTGGGGGGTTTTTAGGGGTTTTATAAGCTTTTGCTGTGTCATATGAAATAAAGGTGAAATGAGACATCCTGATGTGGTTGTTCATCTTGTAACATCATTCTCATGAAAAAATTGTGGGGCTTGTTACCAGTTTCTTCAAAGCCAGAACATAGCAAAGATCAGTTATCAAGTATCTGCAAAACTGGGGCAAAATCCAGATCAGTGACTGATTTTTCTACCTAAGTATAGAAAAACCTTTCAATTCAAGGCTGACAAACCTATGAATGTCTGGCGATCATGAATCTAAAGATATAGAAGTTGGGGTCCTGCCAAAACATACATTACATATCTACATATTCTGGATGGCTGGATCTTATTGTCAGTTTTATTAGACTAAATATGCTAACTTCTATGGAGTTTGTCCAGGTTTGCTTTGTTTAAAGTTTAATTTGTCTCCTTACTTTTACAGAAAGAAAAAAATACCTAAGTATGAGTTCAAGAAATTTACAAGAATATTTATCTCCTCCACGTTAGCCTAATACATGTTTCTTAAAAAGTATTTAAATCTTTTCAAAGGAGAAAAGTGTCTAAATGTTTTACTGTAAATTGTTATATTCTTTTACAGGAATCTACAAATTATTCAGGTAAATTTTGTATATAATCTTAGGTTTGGTTCCACTTTCTGAGTTATGTTTTGGTTGGCAAGTAGAGCCTCTTCCCATTAAGCATGGTATACAACGGTCTGTGTAAATGCTGCCTTCAAACTAGGAGTTCATCTCTTTCTGTTAAAGTTTTCTTGGTTTTTTTAGATATCTGGAAGTTCAGGAAGAACAGTTTAAATGAATCAAGATATAGTTAAATTGGTAGAAAACCCCAACAGTTGTAGTCAATACTGCTTTCAAGCTGCCTTTTCATGATTCGGATGTTTTTATTCCAATATTTTTTCCCTGCTGTGTTTTCAAAGATCAGTTAGAAATATAATTCTCTTAAACATTAAAATTGGCTCTTAAAAATTAATTCAGGAGCTGAAAAAAAAAGAATTTCAGTGCTTAGCATGTCACTGAGCTGAATTCATTACTGTAATTTTTACACTCCATTTTTACATCAGTGCAAGTTCATTGAGATTTCCATTCTAAAACTGGAGCAGTAAGTCAGAGCAGTTAGTCAGGTTTCTTGTGGGAGAATAATAAATGTCCAGTCAGAAATCTCTGGAGAGTGCAAGCTGAATGGTCTTTAAATAATTCTTCCCTGGTAGGTTATATAGGACACATTTATAGCCCAAGACTTCAGGGGTTTCCTTTCTCCTTACTTGACCTCATTTTTTTAGATAAAATGTGGTACTGTAATCAGATCATTGAACAACTAAATGCTGGAATGAAATTTATGACCTTCTTGATAGAACCTACATGTTTTGTTCACCAAAGTGGATTTTTCTGGCAAGGACATTGTGGCAGCTTTCCTTGACATCCTTCCAGACTAAAATTCATGTCTGAAGCTTAGCTGGTTTCCATCTGCTCACCAGACCTTTTCTATTCCTTTTGTCAAAAATTTCTTCTTGCCAAAACCCCTCTTTCTACCCAGAAGACTTTTTTTCTTTTTTTCTCCTCTGTTTGACTGTTTTTGTAAAGCCCGTAGTTCTAAAAGACTGTAATGCATGCCAGCTACACTAATGGTACTAGGCTTTGGGAAAAAAAATGTATCTGAAACATCAATGTTACGACAAAACCTGTCCTCCAAGGTACTTGGTCTCGTTTACAAGGTGGTGTTGCTGTCAGGCAGGCTAGGAGTAAGTCAGTTGTAGGTAGTGCTCTTCTAAACAACTCCAAGCATGAAGCTTTCTGGGGAAGAAAGGGGAAAGAAATAAGGGTGTTCCATCAGACATACCATCTCCTTCACTTCGTTGCTGTGCCTCAAGGTCTGGTCACTTTCCCAAAGCAATGTTTAAGCCTCTTGGAAAACCATGTCAGCAGCAAGGAAATATGTTTGCAGCACTGCACTGAGATTGAGAAATGGCACTACCGGGGAGCAGATGACCGTGATGAGGAGGCCAATGGCCTTCTACATGGCTGTCATTGACCTCAGCATTTTGCTGCTGTCCCTGGGCTAATAAGAATGGGACCCACTCCTGCTGTGTTGACCTATTCCAGTCCTCCCTCTTATCATGTCTTAATTCACATGGGGACTACACCCACCTCTGCATTCCGTTTTAGAATATTGTAACTGAAAGTTGTTTTCCTATCGATGTTGACTTTTTTTTTAATTTGAGACATGCTATTGTGATTTGCCAAGTGGCAGTATTTCTGAGGCTAAAAGTAAAACTTTGAGTTTGAACATGGAGCAAAATTGCTAAGTATTATTATGGTAGCTATACCTGAGGGGGCAAATAGGCTCAAAAGATCATCTCAGCAAGACTTAATCAAAAGCTATAGATGAATAAAACAGTTACACTTTACGATTCAAGTGCAGATGACAAACAACTCAAATTCATCTCGTATACAGAAACACACCCAATGGATCTAATGGATATATAAGTAGCTGCAGATGGAGGACTCTATGTGTGACAATAGCATGGGAGTATTTAAAATCCCCAGGCACGTACATTTCTCTTAACTATAACTAATTAGTAAATAAGAGTGGAGAAGTATTTCAGAAGAGACTTTGACTGTAAGAAGAATAAAATAAATAAAAATCACTTGGCTAGAGGGTCTGTACTGCACTAGCAACAGTAAAGGTCACATTCTTCATTTACTTTTTTCTGAAAATGTTAAATAAATAGTTGAGCTGCCTTGGCTCTACTGTGTAGTAATTTAGTTTCCATTCAGAATATCATTTATCCTGTTGGACTGTGAAACTCTTTAGAGGAAAGATTCTGTTAGTACTTCAGTATATATTTACCCATTGCATGTTCTATAGCTAACCAAATACAAATAACTCTAAAATTCAGTGTTCTAGGGTGATTATTTTAATGTTTCAGGGCGATTATGTTTTTTGGTTCTGGCACCTAGCAAAATAAATAGCATGATCTATCAGACTGGTCTAAATAAAAGGCCTTCCTTACTTTAATCTGTATTTTTTTTGTTTGTGTAAAGCAAATCAGAGGCTGTAGAATAGCAACCATGGAAACTGAAATCCTTTGACTATAAAATTGCCTGGGTATTGCCTACACAGTCTTTAACACAAACAGGTTGTCAACATGACTACTCACTCCCTGGCCTCTAGGTTGCAAGCAGTAATTTAGATTTCCAACTGTGTAATCACCATTCATTCTGTTATACCTCCCTGCTCTTCCACTTTGTTCATAGAGTATATCTGTCTATGAAAGCTTTTGATTTGGCAAGTCAGAATTCTACTGACTCTTGTAGAACAATATCTTCATCTTTGAATTGATAATGTAAGATCCAACAGTACTCCTTTTGGGTTTCCTAAATTCAGACCTCAGACATAGCCAAGGTGCTAGTCATCCTTTTGCCAAGTGTGAAGGATTTTCCTTTGGTTTCTTAGCAACGTAGGAGAATATATAGATTAAATTGCCGTTATAATACACTATAGTGATAACTAATGATGTATATACCTCCAAAATTGTCTTTTTAGATGAAAGAAATTCATTGATTGATTCTCTACTCTGTTATTGTGTTTGAAGTTATGCTCTTTCTAACATTTTCAGGTGGCTTTGGAAGACTGTGCAAATCCTTCTGCAAATCCTCCCTCCCCCTTTTTTTTGTTCTTCAACTTATTTGACTGCACATCTTTAATCCAAACGAAACTTTGATTTTTAAACTGCATTTTGCCTTTTCTCTCCAGACATTTGGGTGGTTTATGTGTGAGGGTAACACTAAAATGCAAATAACAAAAAAGTAGAACAAGACTGATGGAACAGGGAGCATAGTATCCTTCCACTTGATATATTTTGGGTTAAAGCACTTTCATATCTAGAGTTAGAGTGCATCTCTAATTCCTGGTTCTGCTTCTCAGCCTCTGATTACAAAGCATTTTAGAAAAAATCATTTTTAATCTTTTCTGTGACAATGTTATTCTTCACACAAATAAAAATTCACTGTAGTAATGACTAGCACTGGAGCAAACATCAGCACTAGCAAACATCTTGTGCACAGAGTGTCCTTAGTTGGTCTCATTTTGGATGCTCACCTGAAGGTGAGAACTTAGACCTCAAATTCAGGCTTAGCCTGAGGAAGAGAGGCACATTTAAAACCCGTGTTAAAGAGGCTTCACAACTGGATTCCAGCTTCTGTTCAATGCTTGTCTCTCTACCAATGTTTCTGCAGCCTATCACTGTGGGCAGCAGGCTGGCCACAAATATTTGGACCAGTGTTTGTGGCCCCAGAAATTTAAAAAGGAAAAGGAAGAAATTTCTAATAATATTTTTGTTTGGTATTCTTGCTTCCAGACTGGATGAAGTTGGGGAGCTAAGTCAGTCAGCTGTGGTGGAATGAAGAAGAGCCTTGCAAAAACCCATTCTCACAGTACCATTTCACTGGGTCGTGCAGGCAGCCTGCTGGCAGGGAGAAGTTTGTATTCACATTCTTGATAGACAGAGTAGTCACTGAGTCTGGACAGGTGGCAGGTGTCTCTCACACAGGAATATGGGAAAGAAAGTACATTTGTTCTTCTGGACTTTTGTCTAGCAAAAACAATTTATTTTTTTTTTACTTTCTTCCTGATAATGCTTCAGCCCATACCTGACTACATTATTTGTAGCTTGATTATTTTAACAGTTGTCCATCCCTAGCTGCTAGTCTGCTATCTTGTCTTTCTAGATGTATATATGATCTCAATTTTCTTATAACATAGATAATACTAGAAAAAGAGGATTCTAACATTCTGTCTCTCCCCATCATCCTGTTTCTAAACCCTTAGACTGACATCTAGTTCATGGGCAACCTACTGCTCGTAAACTATATTAACTTAAGTACATAGCTGAAGTAAAATGGCAATTGAATTAATCCTGCAGAGAAAGACCTGAGAACATGCAAATGAATCATTATCACAGTGAACAAAACTGATCATGAAACCAATCCACTACAGTCAGATGAGGAGACCTTTTTGTATTTGTGTATATGAAAAAGTGAACACATCTGTGTGAAGATGGTAGAGTGAGAAAGACAAATCATAAACATGATTCCTGAATTTATTGTTGTACTGGTATCTAGAAGTCAAGCTGACTGGCTGTGTTACCTCTGCAGTCAGGAGATGAACAGGGGGCACATTGTTTCTCTAATGGGTCTGTAAAACCCCACTTTGGAGAGCTGCTTTTGGTTTTGGTTTTGTTGGTTTGTTTGTTTTAATTGTCCTTATTAAAATACACGGGAGCACCAGAACACTGGGGTAAGATCTTTGAAGCCTGTCTGGTGAGGTAAGACAGTTATAACTTTCTTTGGAACAAGAGCCAGAAGAAACATCTAAAACAAGGAATAATGTAGATAGAAGAATGTAATTTAGTAAGCATTTACTGCACTAAATTAATTAACAAATAAATTAATATAAAAAGACTGTGCTCTTCAATGATTTTATTTGTTTATTTTCTGGAAGTGTAATAGTGTGATGAAATAGAAAGGAAGGTGTGAAACGGAAATGAAATCCTTGTTTAACTATGTACATCTCAAGTTTCACAACTGGGATAATTTATTCTCCCATACCTGCTGTGTAAGGACAATATATTTTGTGTAAGAATTGAGACTCTTCATACAAGAGCAAAAGAGATGATAGGTAGTAGATTGTAATACAGTTGTTCCTTCTTCATCCATGATGCCAAGGCTATGAACAGCTTGCTGGTGGGATGACACACAAGAAGTAAGAGTAAAAGGTATTTTCTTCCCTGATTTTAATTCTGAATGATATGCCTAGATGTTAAGAGCTAAGCAAAATTTCATTTTTGAGAGAAGCAAAAGCAATACTGTTATTTTTTTCTTGAACTGGGTTCAGGTGCCCAGGTGCTGGCACTGTGGGGCTTGCAGGGGTGGCCTCTGTGAGGAGAGGCTGGACCTGCCCTTGGCTGGACACAGGAGGTTCCAGCCAGCTCCAATGGCCCTCCACAGGGCACTGCTGAGCCCTGCAGCCAACATGGTGGTGCCTCTGTGGTAACATATTTAAGAAAGGGCACAACTCTGTGTGAGGAGTGAAGGAAAAAAGTGTGAGAAACAGCCTGGCAGACAGCAAGGTCAGTGAAGAAGGAGAGTGAGGAGGTGCTCCAGGTGCCAGAGCAGAGATTCCCCTGCAGCCCACAGTGACGACCATGCTGGAGCAGATATCCACACTGCAGCCCATAAAGGACACACACTGGAGCAGGAGAGAAGTGAAGGGAGAAAGGAGTAGCAGAGAGGAGCTGTTATGGACTGACCACAGCCCCCCATTACCCACCCCTCTGTGCTGCTCAGTGCAAGGAGTCTGGAGTGAAGGAGTAAAGCTGAGCCTGGGAGGGTGGTGTTTTAATTTTTTTTGTCTTTGTTTCTTACTACTGAACTGTAATTTAATTGGCAGTAAATTAAATATTTTTTCCCCAAATGAAATCTGTTTTGTCTGTGACAGTAACTGCCAAATGATCTCCCTGTCTTTATCTCAGTCAATGAAATTTTTCATCCTATTATCTCCCCATGTTCTGTTGAGGAGGGGGAATGAGAGAGCATATGGCTGCTGACCAAGGCTAACCCACCACATCTCTGCTACTTGCAGGCCCCTATTTGTTTACAATGATTGCTGTCCTTCGAGAATCAAAATTTGATGTACTTGTCTTGAGCTGTATGAGACATAAAGTCAGAAAAGGGGTCTAGGTGATATTAAATAGGATGGATGAGAGAGATTCCTAGAAATTGTGGTTTTGATCTTGTCTTGAAAAGCTTCTAAGAATATAACTCCTTGTTAAATTTTTAAGTCCTTTATTAAAAATTACTCAGTCTAAAAGTTTGGTGGAAACAAATATGCCATTTTAACTTATGAGCAGAAGCATTAGATAGATTTAAAAACTGTTATGTTAACTTCTTAAATTGTGCTCAATTAGTTATTTTTCATATAGTGACCTAGAAATAGCAAAATCTGTAGCTGTTCAGTGTTTATTAAGACAAAGATTTCTAATTCTGTGATGATCCATTTACAGTGAAGTAAAAATTTGAGACACAGCGATGTCTCAAGTGATGACTAATGCATGACAAATTCTTATTCCAGGAACATCAAATATCTATCCTTAGGTAAAGTGGATTGATTTGCTAATTTCAAATTAATCTGCTCTGCCCTGGACATAAATTGTGAGTATGTTACTTTTTAAATTAATATTGAGTTTGATGCTAGAAAAGAAGAGTGACAAAAAAATTTTAAGCCGTAGTTACATCAGGAACTCTCCCAGGGCCACACTGGGTATAACAGATAAGGACCTCTAACTATATCATTGATGTGCTGCACCATAATCCTAAAAGTTGCCAGTAGCTAAGTGTTTGGGATAGGAACATTTGTTACAGACAGCATGGTATGAAACATTGTCTTTTAAAGTGCTGAACTGAAGGGCTGCTACTCCTCAAAACAACGCTTGATGAAATCCAAGTACTTAAAATTTTGAGCCCAAATGTGGTTGTGGTGTCACCATCAACCATATTCAATGAGTATCGTGATCTGTGTCTGACCTGCAACTACGAGCTTCTCTAAGAAAAATTAAATAATGATGAGTTAATAGCAGAAAATGTTCCTTTCAAAACCAAGATAAAATATTTACAGTTTATGAGGAGGCTAGTGACGGTTATGCAGTTGGCTTTATTATAGCAGTGTCATGGGTTAGGTTTTACGCGCTTGACTTGCTTGATTGCAGCGCACATTTCACATTCATGGATAACCTGTACAATAGCGTCCATGGTCAAGTCCACCCCTCGATCATGAGCTCCTCTGTATGTTGCATCTCTTCCTTGATGGCCTGAGGTGTCATGGGCCCACCGAGCTATAAATAGTTCACCCTTATGTTGCCAATCTAGATATACCTAAGCCCCTTCAATATTAGCAGCCTGATCCACCTGCTGGTTGTTCTTCAGTGGCCCGACTCTTGGGGACATGAGCATCCACATGACGTACCTTCACAACCAGGTTCTCTACCCGGGCAGCAATATCTTGCCACAATGCAGCAGCCTAGATGGGTTTACCTCTGCGCTGCCAGTTGTTCTGCTTCCATTGCTGTAGCCACCCCCACAGGCATTTGCCACCATCCATGAGTCAGAATAAAGGTAGAGCACTGGCCATTTTTCTCATTCAGCAAT
>WEKW01018929.1:1610-15018 GCA_013389905.1 Sula dactylatra
TCATGCTACAGCCCAATACCAGAAGTCTGTGGAAGTAGATTAAATAGCAGTTTAGTAATCAGGAGATTTGAATATTGTTCCTCTCTCGGCCAGAGACCTGCTGTGCCTCCTGGAACAAATCTCTTCTCTGCATTTCTTTTTCCTCCTCCCACCTTTCCTTTGCCCTACCCATTTATATGACCAGCTCTTCAGAGCAGTCTGTTTTGTTCCATACTGATCACAAACAGACCCCAGTCTCATCTGAGCTGTCTAGACACAATCATTGCTGAAATAATAATAATCATGCTGAAAGCAAAATGCCAATATTTTTGTACTGATGTGACACCTGTTTTGTATTCCTCTGGCTTTGTCCCCTACATTAGTAATGCTTAGAGGCAAAACAAAAAGCTGATCATCTTANCTCCTCCCCATTCCTACCCCACTAATGTTTTTCTCCTGGTTGCCTCATAAGCCTCCCAAAATATGCTGTCCACATCCTGCTTAACACCTGTCCTTTTTTTTCCTGTCTCCTCCATAAGATACATTTTCCAGGGAACACAACCACAGCATCAAGGACAGAAGAGACTTATGGTATCAGTATGATATAGTCAAACAGCACATTACGCTCAACTGCAGTCCTGGTAGAAAGAGAAAACACTGTGAGCTTATGGTGAAATCTGGGACCTGAACAACACACTGTGACCCAGTGCAACAAGACAATGATATCAATAGAAGAGAACCCTTATACTGTATTCTTCCAGTTTGTGCATTCTTTCCAAACTCTGGAAAGGTAAATAAGTGTTGTTACATCCATTTCACAGACTCTACCTGTGAAACTGTGGTGTAGAAAGGTTAACTTATTTTTTCCAGAGTTATAAAAAAGATGGTTATAGCAGAACAGAGACATTAATTGAGATCTTTTTGCGTCTTGAACACTGGTCTTTATTTCCTCTCTGTGATTGCTAGTCTCTAAATTTTCATTCATTCCAGGAGGTAAGATTTTTTGTGAAACTAAAACTCAGTGTTTTTACTGTCTGCATGAGGAACATGGCTTAATCAGATGATTCTGAAAACAAATCCCAAGTGCCTTCCAGTCACCTGTTACCTTCCATATGGTCTTACTGCTCTTCTGAGTATTCGCTTCAGAAAAATCCACTCATTTGCTCTTCTCTCAGGTGTCTCAAATCCTTGCCCCACGCTGCCCCTTCTGCTTGGACCACATCACTGAAGCCTTTTTATTGTCCCTTAACTATCTACTCATACAAACAGTGAACTAATTTCTGCATTACCCCCAAGGAAGAAAATTTCCTTTCTTATAAGCACAGCAAGAAATAAAAACCAAATCTGAACAAAAACAATGGCCCTTTCCTACTGTGAGGTACAAAATACTTTCCGGAGGCTGGTATCAACTCCCTCCATTTAAGTGAAGTTCATTTGCAGGCACTCATCTATTCATAGTGGATGGGCAGTGAGCAGAGCCAGGGCTGCCTGTCACCAAGATGAATAGACAGATGGCAGGGACAAAAATGGTCACATTTGGACCGAGCCAGGGGTGCCATTTTTAAGGTCAGGCCTTCATCTTGTAGTGGCCAGGAGGAGGCCCGTGATGATGATGATGATGACAGTGCATTTGGAATGATACTGCTATTTGTTTATCATGGATTTTGCACAGGAGGTACCAATTTTAGCAAACACAGGAGGAAAGCAATTGAGTTAGCCCTGCAGCAGCATCTGAGGATCTTATCTGCATGGATGACTCTCTTTTTACCCACTGCTCTTCAGAGTTTAGATACTAAAACAAAAACTGTTTTCTTTCCTGGGGAAACAATGAGTACTTCTTAGACTCTGCTGAATTTCCTTCCATCTCTTGTTGGAAAGAAGAACTGCCTCTAACTCCATCAGAGATTTACCTGCACATTTGAGCCATACATTAATCAGAATGACTGGATCCTTCCCTCCTGCTCATCCCAGCATCAGAGGTCTTTCATGGAAGTGGATTTATTTGGAAATTTGGCAAGCATCACTCTCCTCAGATGACTGGACTTAGTTTTCCCTGGTTAAACTGCACACACTACAAAAATGGCCTCCTTCCTCTTCTCCATTTGCAGCCCTGTGCAGACTGGTGCTAGGCCACTAATACATTCTTCAGGTGGTGAGAGTTGATGCAGGTTCTCAAAACACAAACACGGTATGTTGGTTTAGCTTGAATTGAGGCTCTGAGTATAAACCAGTTCTAAACATCTCCAGCAAGTGCGAGAACAGAACTTAGTTAGATTTCACTTTATCAACAACCTTAGAACCAGGTATTGGTGTTCAATGCATTTTCTTCATTAACGAGAGACTAAAAGTTAACTTGAACCAGAAAAAAAATATTTATTCAAAAGTTGGAGATATGCTTTAAATAGGAAATTAAAACCAGATAGCTATACAATCTTATATGAATAAATTAGGAGAAAGGCTGATAAAAATAGAGAAAAAAACCATTTTTCTCACAGCTGTGTTTTGCCTATGATCTCTTCAGAATGTGATTAAGAAATAAAAACCAACAAAAAAATCTTTCCTTCTGGTATATGTAATGTACGTATACTCATAAATAAAGACTCATTTGTATTAGTGCTATGTTAGCCCATTGTAAAATACAGTTCTCTGTGTGTGTATTTGGTTTTGAATAAAAGGAGTCAAGTTCAGATATGTGATGTCAGGAAAAGTATCTCTTTCTGGAATGGGAAGTAAATCAGTTCCTTGTGGTTCTGACGTGATCGTCATGCTATGGCAATATAGAACTTGAGACTGGAAAACCAAAAAGTTGTGTGACCTCTTTTATTTTATAATACAGGGTAAAGAAGGAAAAATAAAACCTACTACCTCTACTTCATTGTCTGCATATCCATCCCAAACTTGTTTGACTGGACAGGTACCTACAATCTCTCTGTCTGTCTGTTAAGACTGAAAGAGGGATCAGGAACACCACCCTACCCAGATAATACTGAACTTCTTACTGTTCCAGGGCTCATTGCTGGAGTTCATGGGAAGTGGAATAAAAGGAAAAACACACTTGTTGTGCCTTATGGATGATCTGGGATTTATTTCCTCACTATTCTGCAGACACAAAGTGTAAACAGGAGTGGACTGAGTCCATCTCTTTGTCCCCCATGCGGAGCAGGAAAATCCAGATCCTTTTTTCTAGCACAAGTCTATTCCCTTTGGCTGTGAGCCCCTCCTCATGAGAACTCCCTTTACCTGTGACATACTGTGTTTGGTCCAAAGGGCAGATTCTGATGGAAACCTCTAGTGACAGGGAGCAGGGGCACCCACTCCCTGCTTAATCATTTGTTTCCCAAATTATTAGATGTTGCATTTCCTTCCCCTCGCCCTTCCTTTCCAGTGAATGGCTTCTCTCAGTGATTTCCACTACAGTTCTTCCTATGTCTTTGGGCTGCGTAGGGTGTCATGACAGCTTCTCCAGAGCAGGATGAGACCGTTTGGCTGCATGTTGCCGTGACAACAGGAGGAACAACTCAAGGAGGCCATTGCCTCAGCTTGGGTTGCTAAGGAAAGCATGGTGTCACCAGCGAGGTCAGCCTCACTTGACACCTGGTGGCACCCGTCCCCATGTGCATCTTGGTTACTGCCTTCTGGTGGGAAAATGTTTTTATATGGAGCATAAACCGCTTCCTGGGGAGAGCATTATTGTCTTGTTGGACAGAGTCCAGTACTGGAGGAGGCTGCAGTTTATCATCTCTGTCCTCACCACTCCACTCAAAGTGTCTGTGCTGTCAGAGGGATTGATGGAGTTGGGAAAGCCCCCAAAACCATATAACTTGACATTAAAGAGAGGCTGTGAAGCTCTCACAACCAACAGTACCTTTCAGGGAGACATACAGAGAAAACTGCTCTGTCTCTTTGGTGGATGACTTTTATTGTGAAGCTGCACAAAGCCATTACTGAAGAAAGGCACAAATTTGCTGGAGCTTGAAAGGAGGAGGAAAGGGGAAAGAACCAACAACAATAAAATTAAGACACATGCTGCTATCTTTTCTCTTCAGAGGCTTTTGGAGAATGTCCTGAGGACTGGAGGCAGCTGCAGAGTTGTTGTGAGGAAGGGACAGTGCACAGGACCCACCTGTAAATTGACCCAGAGTAAGCACTGCAATGGATGGTACTCTTGGGGTAGGACTACACATGCCACCCTGATAAATTCACCTGGATATCTCTTCCAAGAATCCCTATATTACAAAGCAGTTTATTCTGTGAGACTTAGGACAGACAGCAAGGAGTGGAGACAGCCGGGATCTCATGGCAGCCCAGCTAGTAAGTTGCAGCACGGACTCCTGTCTGGCCTCTGAAATTATAAGCAGAGCAGAGCAGGAACCAGCTCTTGCTGCAGAGATGACTGGAGTAGTGTGGACAGAGCTGTACTGGCAGTCTAAGTTGTTGCTCAGTGAGCTTGGTACTGCTGTGGCTGGCTTGCTAAGCGTGTAAGAGCTTGCAGCCTGCTCAGGTGTAATCTACATGGGCCTGCTGCAACTACAGCGGGTGATTCTTGTGGCTTTGTACAGCACCCTGCACCACAGGCAGCCTTACACGGAAATACTTGCTGTCAATAACATTGTGGTACAGTGGTGTAGGTTAGTAAGGGGGACTGAAGAATTTTTTTTTTACCCACTGCATAAATAGAATAAAGGAAAATATAATGTAATATAAATAAAAACAAATGGCTCCGTCAACTCATCTTTAATGCTTTGCAGTGTGACATCTATTTTGTCTAATGGAATACGACTTTCATACACCAACTGGAAATTTAACCTTGGCCAAAAGTTATGATGTACATTACAATACACTTTTATTATGTTACACTGTATTGTTGTTGTTTTTTTAATCTATTGCTAAGCCCCTAACAGTATGTCTGTGTCGATGAAACCCATCTGTCAAAAGCACAGTAGGGACATTATTATGTAAATGTAGCTGGGTCTTCCTTTTGTGGAATTGGGGGCGGGAATTTAATATACTGTCCTAATATTCCAGCCAGAGGGAAAAAAATGATTATGAAAAATCTTTTTTTTTAAGCAAGAAAAAGAAAGTCAAGCTGAATTTGCCTTTTGAAAAGTCAGATCTTTCTCCTCGCCCTTCCCAGTAAGATCTTTCAGAGCTAATGATACAGTTTCTAATAAAAAAATAAAATAAAATACATGAGAGACTTTTTTAAGTGCACCAGGAGACAGATAGGTCATTAATATCTGCAGTGCTATCTTTTCTATATTACACTCATATTTCAATAACCTACATTTTGGGGTTATTCTTTTTTTTAACAGGTGCCATTTTGGATTATTTCTTTATTAGGGTTTGTTATAAAATATGCACACAGGTATGTAGATTTCTGGGAGAGGCATAGGTGAGGAGAAGATTATTTATTACAGTTCTTATACATCAGCCAAAATCTATCCATATAAATGGTCTTCCCTTAGATGTATTCTGACATTATTTGTAAAATTAAGCCATTTGTCCCTGTGCAGGAAAGGGGCTAAAATTGAAATAGCCACTGTGTAAAATGAAGTATCTATACAGCTCTCCCATGGGCAAGCTCCCAACCTGAAGAACAGACACCAGGAGGTTTGTTCCAGTGTGATGCATGAAATGAAGTGTTTGCAGCTCTCTAAATCCAGATTACCAGCTGATTTCCTCCCCTAAATTCCAAGGCACCATCTGTTGAAATCACGAAGGCCTCCACTATCAGGCTTTCTGAGATGGCAAAGTGTTGTCATCTCCATCTCTGCAGATGGGGTGCTGAGCAGCAGAATAGCTGAGGGTGTGTTTGCACAAAAAAATTAAAGTATATTCACAGCATAAAGAAGGGCACACACATGCTGGCTATATTTCCTTAGCACAGGTGATGGCAACAAGGAGCATACGACAATGGAAGGTTTAGCATGGACAACAAGTATTTATGGCCCCCTCACAGTCTGGATCATCCTTTGGATCCTGAGCCTTTCATCCTCTTTCAGTGAGATTTGGTGACAGCTTCTCCTCTTTGAAAAACCTTTCTCATTTCTTTGCAAGGGAAACCATGCAAATGGCATAGTTTGGTTGACAGACCTTACCAGAGCACATAGATATCATTGTGGGCCAGAACATTTCTAAGGAAGCAACAGCCAGAACCAAAACCGGTTTGGATATGTCCTGTAGAACTTATAAGGAATTTAGGTGTCTAATTTCAAAACTGCAACCAAAAAGGCATGACTCCACAGCATGACTTCACTCTTGTGAAAGCTGTTTCCTTGTTTGATGAAGTTCTTAAAGTATGTGAGAAAAAAACCCTTTTGTCTGATGCATTCACATGGGCAGTGAGAAACACCATGTTTTCTTCAGTCAGAGTGGACTCAAGGTACTTCAGCTACCACCCAAGACAATAGCACCCTTATCCCCAGGCAAGCTCAGTGGAGGAACATCCATCCCTGGTCCCAGATGCGTCACTGTACAGAAAGGAGTGTAACAAACAGAGGTGATGTTGGTACCTATTGTCATTTTCTGCAGGAAAGGGAAAACATTTAACTTTGGAAACTGTTCTCTCAGACCTGGAGATCTTGAAGTTCTTGGAAGGATCCAGCTTGCTAATGCAAAGCATAACTGAATGCCTATATTTGTTCCTAGACTTCACCCAAAATGTCTAGGTCTTGGGGATACTAAACAGCTAAGTGCCTGTTTCACATCTAAGTCATGTTCAATAGACATCCTCAAAGCATTTGACAAATTCTTATGCTAGAGAAAGGTCTCTTTTATCCAAAAGTTCAGAAAAGAAAGTGTTCACACAGGAGTATAGCAAGTAACTTTTCAATCGTCAGTCTTTTGAAGTGATTTGAGGCAATTTCTTTTCCTTCCCCAAAACACAAACTAGCATAGGGTAGTTGAAGATAGGCGGGATGCCTGGTGTCCATGGTGGAAATATTCTGTACCCTAGGGACTGAGAAAATCACTGAGAAAAATGGGAACCCTACTTTGTAGCCCCTATCCTCATTTATTAAGTTATTGTGTGGGCAGGAATTTTATCTCAGTCATCTCAGTCATCTAGTCGAACAAGATACTAGCAAGGTGTTCCCTATGAAATAGGCTTTCAAAGCATTATCAGCCCGTCCACTATGGTAGGTGCTTCTGCTGCATGTCATACTCTCTGCCAAGGGAAGGTGAAGCATAGTGCTGAATTAGGGTAAACATAATGACTGGGCTCAACTGGGCAGCATACAGTGGAGACAAACATAGTTACTTTTCCTCATCCATAGCCAAGTCTCCCTGCACTCAGCAAGTAACATACTAAACTTGGTCTGTACATCAGCAGGTCTAATTTTCATTAGCTGATTGAGCAGGCTTGCAGCATCCTCTAGCTCCTACTACTCCCGGCTCCCTGCTGAAGGAGGCGCACTGTGACAGGTCCCATCTCAGAAGGTTCAGCTCAGGGAGGAGCTGTCTCAAGAGAAGGGAAGATAACCAGTGTTGTTCCTTGTGCATACCTTTCTCTCTTGCTTTCCACAGACCCCTGCTTCAGCAGATATTTCCTAGTTTAAAGTTTAATCAGTTTTTCTTTTAGAATGTAAGCCCTTATGTGACATTAATATCTCTAAAACCTAAAATTCAGATCTATAGTTATCTCCAAGTCTAAAAATACTTAATCCATTGTTAGTCAAAAAAGTTAAGTAACTATTAATTCTCCTTCAGGGCCAGGTATTAAACCAGGCTGTAGAGACGCATTTTGTGAAAGAGGATGTGAAACACGGTTACATGCCACTCATGGGTGTGGCACAAGGTAGAGAAGATAAAGTGTACTATTTAGTAGCCGGAAGACTCTGAACACTGGCTTGTGAATCTTTTAAAACTCCCCACTGATTGACTGGGACCCATTTGGCAGATGGCAGTGAAAGAAATGGCAGAGATGGCAGGATACCTTTAGTACAGCTGAAGCTCATAAGAAACATAGATAATGTGCTGGGTTTTGTGGTTTTGCTCTGTTGATTTTTTTTTCTGAAAAATAAAGATCTGAAATATTTGATTCAGAATGTCCCCTGGGTGTTTCATGGGAGTACAGGTTTCACAGGTTTTATGGGATGCTTCATGTGTTTATTCTCCTTCGTTGGCTGAATTGTCTGGTTGAATTACATTTCTTATTGCACCATAGAGATTCTACATGCTAACAGAGGAGATACTAAGGCAAAAGACTCTCTGAACACAGCTAACTATGGCAGACACAGTCCAAGAGAAAGATCTGTGAACTACAATACATTTGTTGAGATAATAGTTGGGGAGCAAGGGGCTGTTCCAGAATATTTTTCTTGGTGAATGAAAATTCAATTATTTCTTTGGAAAGAAGACTGCTTTTGTATAGTATTGATAGTATTAATTGATAGGTTGTTATTATTATTGTTATTATTATTATTACTTAGTAGCAGCAGTATATTATTTTTCAACCTTTGCCAGATAGTAACTTTACTGCTACTCCTGAATCTCAGATGGGAAATAAAATCTAAAACCTTGCTTATGGAAGCCATTAGAGATCCAATGGTGGAAAAAAGTTACCCTGGTGCCCATGTGAATTTTTCAGTGTGTCATTTCTCCACCTAAAGTGCCTTTTGCACACCCAGGTAAGTGTCCCCCACCCACAGGTCACAGTGCGGTCCTGTTCTGAGGAGCCCAGCAATACCTCCCTGGTGGTGATCATCAGGGAGGGATGGTGGAGAGGTTTCATCCTACTTTTGCCTCCCCACGAGCAATTGGTGGAGAGGGATGGCAGAGCAGCTTCATCCTATCGTGTGTGAAGTCTTCTGGTCTGCAAAGGGTGCCTCAAGCACTTTCATGTTTACACGTGGGAGAAAAAGGATCATGCTGTCTCAGTCTGGGAAGAGGGGACAGCTGCTCTGGGTTGGCAGCGGAGACGTGGCAGATTGAGAGGCGGAACGGTCCGTGGGGGAAGGAGTGCCTCTCCAGTGGTCCTGCCTTTCAGGCCTTTGAAGATTTTTCCATACCCGATCGAGCTGCAGCAGCCAGCCGCCACTGAGCATCCCAGCAGTCCCCTGTCAGAGCAGATCTTGATGACAGCATCCACACATCATTTTAAGCACTTCTGAAGCACGTAGGCCATAAGGAGGTGGTACAGGGACAGTGCTAGAAGCAGATATCAGCTTTCATAAGGTCAGCTGTGATCCGTGATTGGCAGGGCGGCAGTTTCCGATCAATAACTGCAAGGGGTTATTGATTCAGCCACCAATCTGAACTGTTAATTACTGGTATTAAATGTCAGAAACTTTCAGAGTTTAAGTCATATGACTGTAATCTCTTATTCCAGAAGCTCTGCAGTGGCAAGCTCTCATCAAACTTCATGAGGCAAGGGTCTGCTCTTGGCTCAGCTGCTGTACACCAGGAATGATGTGGCTGGCTTCGGTCTGTCTGTTCTGGGTTTGCTTGTGGGGAGGGAGAATTGCAATCTGTCTCATTGCATCTTTCTCCTGCATGTCACTCAAAACTAAAGAATAAAATGAAGAGAGTCCTTTTCTCCCACTAGCAGAAGTTGGAGTTCTCTATCCAGTGAAAGAAATGCTTGCTTTAAGCTCCTCAGAGGATTGCTGAAGGTAGGAACTGAATCTTTCCTTGGTAGCCCCATTATAAATATACATATGTGTAAGCAGAGTCACTCAGAAGGTGTGCATTTCAACAGGTAGATATTATTCTTACGTATGTATTATGAACATTTGTGCAGAAAAAGAAAATACGCCAACATCGTACTTTATATGGATAGTTACATGTGTGCTTGCATGAGTTAAATGCACGAGTGCTCTGCAAACACTGCTATAGTCCCTAGGATCAGCTTAACTAAGTTGTATTTCTGATGCTTATTAAAGGTTTGAATCTTTTTCCTGATCATATAATTTCTTGCCCTCTGAGTCCAATACTGGCAAAACACTGTGGATTCATGCATATTTTCCATCCTCCATGTCACTCACAATTTTTGTAGAATAATTTAGGTTGGAAAAGACCTTTAAGATCATCAGGTCCAACTGCTAACCTAGCACTGCCAAGTGCACTAAACCATGTCCCTAAGTGTCACATCTGTGTATACATCTTTTCAATACCTCCAGGGATGGTGACTCAATCACTTCCTTGGGCAGCCTGTTCCAATCCTTGATAAACCTTTCAGTGAAGAAATTTTTCCTAATTTCAAATCTAAATTTCCCCTAGCACAGCTTGAGGCCATTTCCTTGTGTCCTATCACTTGGTACTTTGGAGAAGAGACCAACCCCCACCTCGCTACCACCTCCTTTCAGGTAGTTGTAGAGAGCGATAAGGTCTGCCCTCAGCCTCCTTTTCTCTGGGCTAAACACCCCCACTTTCCTCAGCTGCTCCTCATCAGACTTGTGCTCTAGACCCTTCACCAGCTTCATTGCCCTTCTTTGGAATTTCTCCAGCAATGTCTTTCTTCTAGTGGGGAGCTCAGTATTGAACACAGTATTTGAGGTGCGGCCTCACCATTTCTGAGTACAGGGGAATGATCTCTTCCCTACTCCTGCTGGCCACACTATTTCTGATACAAGCCAGGATGCTGCTGGCCTTCTTGGCCACCTGGGCACATGCTGGCTCATGTTCATCTGGTATTCAACCCACACCCCCAGGTCCTTCTCTGCCAGGCAACTTTCCCCAAGCCTGTAGCATTTCATGGGGTTGTTGTAGCCCAAATGCAGGACCTGACACTGAGACTTGTTGAATCTCATACAGTTGGCCTCAGTTCATCAATCCAGCCCATCCAGATCCCTCTGTAGAGCCTTTCCACCCTCAAGCAGATCAACACTCCCACCCCTCTTGGTGTCGTTTGCAAACTGAATGAGGGCACACTCAATCCCCTCCTCCAGATCATTGATAAAGATATTAAATAGAACTGGCCCCATCACTGAGCCGTGGGGAACACCACTGGTAGCCAGCCACCAACTGAATTTAGCTCCGTTCACCACAGCTCTCTGGGCTCAGCCATCCAGCCAGTTTTTTTACCCAGTGAAGAGTATGCCCACCCAAGCCATGAGCTGCCAGTTTCTGCAGGAGAATGCTCTGGGAAAAAGTGTCAAAGACTTTACTGAAGTCTAGGTAGTCAACATCCACAGCTGTTCCCTCATCCACTAAGCATGTCACCTTGTCATATAAAGAGGTCGGGTGAGTCAAGCAGCACCTGCCTTTTGTAAACGCATGTTGACTGGGCCTGATCACCTGGCTGTCCTGTACCACGTGTACCGTGTGATGGCATTCCAGATGTATTGCCCCATAACCTCCCCTGGCACCAAGGTTGGACTGACAGGCCTGTAGTTGCCTGGATCCTCCTTCCAGCCCTTCTTGTAGCAGGCTTCACACAAGACTCCAAACATAGGTTCATTTTATATTGATAATGGCATAACGATGTTTTCCTTTTATTTACAGTTTTTACCTCTGCTGAGCAACATGATGATGTTCTGATGGTACTTTTGACTGTGTTTCCCAGATCATTCTCCTGAGAGATGACAGCCTAACACAGTGTCTATATAGTTAAGGTTTGTCGCCACCTTCTTCATTAGTTTGCATTTATCGACATTGAATTTCACCTGACATTTTCTTGCTCAGTCATTCAGCATCATGAGATCTGTGCTCCTGGCTGTCAGACTTATTTTCATTACCCTGACTACCTCAATGCCATCAAAGATTTTGTCTCCACTGCAACAGAAAGGTACCTTGTGGGACTCACTTGGTCACCTCCTTCCAGTAAGAAAACTGACCACTTATACCTACACTTCACATCTACTTCTTTAAGCAGTTATTAAGACAGGAAAACTCTTTCCTATTTCTTTCCGCAATAATCTCGTTTCTTTACAAGCCTTTAGTAAGGGACTTTTCAAAAAGCTAAGTGCACTTTTATCCATATGCTTGCTGACTCTTTAAAGCACTCTAATAAATTTTGTAAGGGGTAACTACCTCCTATAAAAGTTGTGTTGCCTCTTTCACATTACATTATATCCATCTTCTTGTCTTCTGCCAGTTCTGTTCTTGATTACACTTCCTTCCAATTTGCTTGAATTGTGTCACACGTGCTGCTTTGCAGTTCCCCATTTCTCAAACTGAAAAGAAATCCCTGATAAAAAGAGCTCCTGTTTAGCAAGAACTAATAATCAAATTAAAGATGACCATGAAGTATTCTTGACTGGTAATAATACTGTGAGGTTAGAAGGAGTTACTTTAACTTACTGAGTGCCATTTCATTTTATTTAAATTATGCAGTTATTTATAATCTGAAGAAATTGTAAAACGTAGAAGGTAAATCTTAATATCTAGCTCTCTGGATGGTGAATCAGGGTTGATTCCCTTCATTTAATCTCTTGAACTGGGTTCTTTGTCATGTCATAATTAAAGGCAAAAAAGAAGAAATTGGTGATTCTTTGCTATGATAATTTTATTCTCAGAAAAAGGGACCTAAATTAAAAACAAAAGAGTACACAAACAGTGATTACTTCAGTCTTCTGCATATTTCTTTCTAAAGGGTTTTTGAAAGATATTACACCTAGGAGAGTCAGCTGACTCCTGAGGGAACCAAGTACTCTATTATCAAAATTAGTAGCAGACAAGTAATACTGTATCACAGGTAATTAAAATAATTTATAGATGGGCAAAATTCATTAAAGGGTTGGTGAATCCTATTTGGTATATCATGGAGAACCTAAGCAATTTATAAGTGGGCAAATGTGACTAATCTTAAATAAATCCTATGAAACCAAAGAAAGCCTTTAAGTCAGTTAATCAAAAGAAGCCAGTCAAAGAGTTGTCTTGAGACAGGCAAATCAATGAATATCAAGAACCTTAAACCTGTATTAAATCCCATTACTTATCTTTGTTTACCAAATTTTAGCCTCAGTGTCCTCTCCAGGAATATACATTCTAAAAATGTTGGCATTCAAAAGTAGAAGCCCTCAGCCATTTACATGACAATAGCATTTCAACATCCTGGTAAAATTGTTCAAAGAGAATTTAAATTAAATTTTGTGGCAAAGCTTCCTAGCTGCACATCACCTCTTCTAATGTCATCTCACTGATGTCATCACATGGTAATGCTGAGTTTTTGGATACTGCTATTTTATGTCGAGTTGTATTGTCTTTTGTTCTCAGTCCTCCTTAGGCCTGGTTGATGCAAACTCCCAGGAGTGAACTGGAAGAGCTGTTGGCCATACTATAAAGCTGAGCGGAAGGAGATCTGCCTCTTTATTTCAGAGGATTTTATAACCTTCTCTTTTACTTTAGGCAAGGAAAAACGTGTATGTCTTTCAGGCTTGGCTGGGTTCAAAATTAGCTCTTCTCATCCACTCGCTAACACTTCCATGGCCTTAGAAACATAGCTCAGGACTACGCAGTCAACGTAATGCATATGTAGTATACATCTAAC
>WEKW01018930.1:408-20433 GCA_013389905.1 Sula dactylatra
TGCAGCGCAGTGCAGTGCTCTGCAGTGCTCTGCAACGTAGTGCAATGCTCTGCAATGCTGTGCAACGTAGTGCAGTGCTGTGCAGCGCAGTGCAGTGCTGTGCAACGTAGTGCAGCGCTCTGCAGCGCAGTGCAGTGCTGTGGAACGTAGTGCAGTGCTCTGCAGTGCTGTGCAACATAGTGCAGCGCTGTGCAGCGCAGTGCAGTGCTCTGCAACATAGTGCAGTGCTCTGCAGTGCTCTGCAATGTAGTGCAGTGCTCTGTAGTGCTGTGCGATGCAACACGGTGCTGCCCCGGGCCATGCTGTGCAACGCAATGCAGCGTATGTGCGTGCTGTCCGACATAGTGCTGGGCAACACCATGCTGTACGGCACCACGCTGTGTGGCGTGCTGCAATGCAGGCAGCTCAAGGAGGTTCAGGCCTGTCAAAGCTGGCTGAAGGCAGCTACAGGCTGGTGTGCGCAACATGCACGATGCAGATTTGGCAATGCAGGAAGGGGCAACACAGGTGGATATAGCATAGGGCATTTGAGATTGAACTGCAGAGGGCAAATCCAGTCCCTGCCTGCAGAGGGCTCATCTCTCTAATAGCCCTGTGGTTGTGCTACTGCACTCGTGAGCATCTGGAAGCAGTGCTGGCAGTGGCCCAAAGCGGCGCCTCCCCCAGCTGCAGGCAGTTCTGGGTGGAGATCTGCGGTCACCATGTGCAGCTAAAGGCTTGAATGCCATTGTTTTGGGCAGAGGCCCCACTGCAATGGTTCTGTGACCAGTGTGCCTAGTGCCACCTCAAAAATAAAGCTGAGGAGCTGGGCTGATAGGCCAGACCTGCATGGACTCGGCCCAGGGCTTCAGGGATGAACCCACAGTGTACTCAGGGTGTAGCTTGAGGTGACTTCACTGACATTATGAACCTCACTTACCTCAATGCACTGTCCCACTGAGCACAGGGAGGTATTCCAAATCTGTGCCTGCTAAAGGGGATCTTGCCCGGAATTTGTGATTGAAGTGGAGAATCCTAAAGGATGGCGAGCAAATCCTCCTCAGCCTTTTCCCCCTGAATCTGAGTTGCCCCAAGGGGCATTCACAGCAGGTCTGGATAAAAAAGCACCTTCCAACAAAACGAAGGTGACCTCTCTCTGTCCTTCCTTATGCTACCTAAGGGAAGATGCAATTAGCTCCAGTGTACCATCATTAATAATAGCAGAAGTGCCAAATGCCCTGGGTCCACTTGTGGCTTTTGAAGCTGTCTGGATGGAAAGTATTTCCTCAACAGAAGGGAGTTGCAGTGCAGAGGGTGTAATGCTACATGGGTAATGCTGGCACCTGGCAGGTACGACCTGGACCGTGACAGCAGATAAGAAACACACCTCTGCAAATGCAGCTGGATAATGCATTTTGATTTTATTTTCACTGCAAAAGACTCTCCCTTGGTAAGTGCTTAGCCAAAAGATGATACTGTGTAAGGAGAAAACACATATAATAAAGGCAGCCCAAGAGGGATTTTCTAGTGCTGTCCCAGTGTTGGCAGGAGCTGCTGCTGCGTTCAGCGTCTTGATGAGATAATAAGTGATTTCAAAGAGCAACTTTAATTAAGCTTCCTCTGAATGTCCCATCTCCTTAATTAAATAACAATTTGCAGCGCTTGCACACCTGTAGGTTTTGAAAGGTACCCTTCTCCTCTCCCTAAAGTAGTTTCTGCCTGCAGGTGCCAAGGTGGCATGTGGTGTGAGAGCCCTGTCCTGGCTCCCAGAGAAGATGCATCAGTGGGAGTAACAGCTGGGGAAGGGGGCAAACGGGGGTTCGTTCAGCTAAAATCCTCTGAGGAAGATTTAGATAGCAGTGAAATCCCACATTTTTTCCCCATGGGATGTCAGCATGCTTCTCTTGAAGGAAACTTGTTTTAACTGGGGAAATTGGGCTCCAGGTGACCATTTAGCCTGTGACGCGTGTTCCGTGGCGAAGAAGCTGCAGTGCTTAAAGGGCTTTGAAGGGTGCACCAAGCAGGGAAAGGGGACGCTGGAGCATTTTGCTGCAGTTTGGAGCCACAGCTGACCGCCCAAGGAGCCCTGCAAACACCCATGGCCTCAAATACAGTTGCAAAGTTGCAACACAGTTGGGCTTAGGTTTTTTTATTTCCTTTGACCTGAAGGATGCCTCTGCTTGTTTTGCAGTGGGTTGCAGCTGCCTGGAAAGGAAAACCTGAACCGAGATTTTGAAAAAAAAAAAAGCACAGTAAACCCTTCTGCTTGTCTTGGCACCTTGGATTGACTGACAAGTGCAATGGCACATTGGGATGAAGCTGAAGCCCAAGCTAACGTGCAGTACCTAACCACAGTGACAGCTGGTGTGCCACTGAGCCGGCTGTGCACCCGGATTAAGGGCACATGCAGGGAGGCAAGAGAAGCAGCAGGAGCGGATGGTTTCCCCTGGGACGCTCCCATACCTGCCACAGCAGCCTCCCCCTGTGCTTTCCATGGTAGAGGCTCTGGGTTTCTCTACAAAAGCCCAATTCCCAGCTCTGTCATAAGCAAACTGCTCCGGAGAGGCACGAGATGCTGGAAGCTTTGGCTCTGAGCAGCAGGAGGGGAGGCAGAGGTTGACATGATGCCTCTCGCCTGTGCCTCCCTTCCCAGGAGGAACATCACCTCTCACTGCCAGATAGATTGCATCTTTCCCCTGAAGGCATGAGTATGTTTTGCAAGTCTCTGTTCGCATCAGGTGTTTGCAGAAGCACAGCTTTCCCATGTCGGTGTGCACAGTGGCAGTGGCCCAGATTTTCCCTCTCTAAGCCAACAGAGACCCTTCTTTCACATCCCAACCTGGATTTCATCCTGGCTCCTCTGGGAGCACAGCCACAGCCCTTTGAAGGGAATGTTAGAGCTCCCGCTCCCGCCATGCATTGGCCCTAGATATATTCTGACGCATCCCAGGGGCTCTTTCAGGGGAATGACTCAGAGCTATCGCCTCCCGGGATGGAGGGACAGGCCAGGCACGATTCCTCCCCCTCTGCCACAGCTGCGCAGTGCCTGGCAGTGCCTGGGGCCAGTGCCTGCTGCTCTGCCAGCTCCACAGGGAATCCCACTGGGAAAAGCAGCCTGGGGCTAGGGTTTGCCTTGTGGCAGCACTTCACTGGGGGGGTCTCCATGGGGGTACCCAGGAGGGTTTGGGTGGTGATTTGGTGGTGGGGGACAGCAAGTCCCCCATCCCAGCCTGTGCCCTCACCTAAGGACAGGCTCCAATGCCCTTTAACAAAATAACTACTACCCTTTGCAGCTTTTTTCTGCCTTCTCTATGCTTAAGGCAACCAAAATATTACCATGTTCCAATTCTGAAGACTAACATAGTTCAAAAATTAATTCCTTAATCACAACTATTTTCCTTTTTAATACATCTGCCATCCCCATGCTGAGAGGAGGCAGATCGCAGCTGAAGCCTCAGTAAATCAAAGCCAGTGGGGGACCGCAGGACTGCAGTTCATAGCAGGCTCTGCAGTAAGTTAATCTTCTGGGACTGCAAAACCTGGGAGGATGTGGTGTGGGGATATGGCTCTGCACTCACCCGTGCCCTCAATTCATGCTGACATCACCCTGGGTCACTGGTTAATGCCACTTTGGCTAGGTGTTACATAGGGCCAGCAGGTTTTTTGCATGCAACGTGATTTCTGTTACAGGGAGAAGGGACTTCTGGAAGATATGAGACCTAACAGCTGCATTCATAATATTTTCAGTTTTGCAAACTAATGCCCATATGAGCCAGCCCGAGGCAAGACTTCATCCCTCTTGAGATGCCAGAGCCATCCTTTGGACACAAGAGGGAGTCCTGGAACACCAAAAAGAGAGGTTTTGCTTTGGTTGCCGTGGATTAAAACGCTTTTCCCTGCACTGAGAAAATGCTGCTCATCACTTGGAGGCCTTTGGTGTGTTTTGCTCTCCACCGCGGTGGGGTAAATCCAAGAGAGCGTATTTTCCCCATTTGCAGTGGGCACAGGACAGCTCGCTGGTTGGGTGAAGTGAGTCCCAGTTTCCTAAAGGACTGGGAATTATCCCTGAAATCAAGAAAAGCTGACAGACACCCCCCATTTTGCAGCCCCAGCTAAAAGCAGAAAATGGAAGCAAAGCTCCATCTACCTCTACACATCTCCCCACCACGGTATTGGCACTGCACATTCCCCCGCAGCTTCAGTGCCTGTGTGCACACAGCATCAGTTCCTCCGAGGGCATCGGCCCTGGCCGCACGTCCGCCAGCAGCACGTCCCGCCATGGGCTTGGGGACAGCTGGCAGTGGGACAGGGAGGACCCACACCCCCTCTTCCCGCTGCACCCGGGGCACATTTGCTGCTGGATGGGGATATTTTGGGAGGCATGCCTTTCCTGTATTACCCAATTTAATTAGGCACAGTATAATCTTTCTAATGCAGCTTCCAGGGGGGAAACACACAGGAGCTGGAGGTGACACAGTGGCATATGTCCAGTCAGGACAGCCAAATATCAGACCAAACCTGCCGAAACCCAGCTGAAAAGGCTTGCTTGTTCCCACATCAAAGTCACAAGGAAACCTCCAGCTGTCCCGACACAGGGCTAGGGCTGGCCCCAGACATGCCAGCCTTGGGCTCAGCAGTGTCCCCATCCCAAGGCATGCAGGCAAGGCATTCCTGCAGGGACGGCGATGGGACAGGCGTGCGGGCCTGTCAGTGGGCTGGTCACGTCCCCTGGGGCGGGCAGCCCCCTATATCAGCCGGGCTTGCGGGGGCAGTGCCAGCAGAGTGTGACCGTGACATCCCCCGGCCCCTCGCACACCCTCTCCAGCCATGGATGACATTTATAAGGCAGCGGTAAGTGCCTTCCTTTGGGGCTGTGGTTTGGGGGGATTTTAAAGGGTTTTTGGGGATTTTTTGTTTTGTAGGACATTTCCCATAGCTGTGAATTAATTCAATGGAGGAATGCAAGAAAGAAATATTTATAATATGTAAAACATCCAGGACACAGACCTTTCCCACTAACGGCTCTGAAGGTTTCACACTCCTCTTGTAAGCAGGATACTCTCAACTGGCCTGCTAAATTGTTTACAGTTAGTCCCCTGGATCCCCCCTGTGAGACAGAGGTGGCCTGTACGTAAAGTTATAAATCTCAACAAAATCTTGAAAGTATAAGAGGCGGCTACTGGTTTTAGCCCAGACAAAGCAGAGCACCGTTTCTCACAAAATGAACATTATTTGTATGGGTTAAACCTCACCCTCTTCTTTCTGGTTCTTTATAAGTCTGCCATTGCTACGTTTCCCCCTTCCTTAGCTGAATATTTTTCTGGTAGGTTTAAAAAAACCTCCTCCGTTTTGGTGCTCCTGATATCTGCGTTGCAGAAATCCAGAATGTGAGCTATGCTCTCTGGGAACGCAGAGCATCCCAACGGCTATTTTAACTTACACAGCTGCACGCTGTGCTCACTGTGTAAACCCAAACTCTCTGGTCTGTAATAAGGACACTGCGATATTTTGTAATGTAGACAGACAGTGATACGTGAGTGGAATAACGATGAAAATAGATTCTGGGTTGTGCGGATTGCTACTGTGTCTCTTCCCTAACTGAAGTTAAAATAAGAGCTTTTTGGTGGTTTTGGTTTTTCTTTTTAAATATATAGTTGATCGGGTTTGATTTTAACCAAGGCCAGAAAAATTACATCATACAAGTCTTATTTTAATTCCAAGGTTTTTAGAGGGAAGAAAGATAGTGCATGTTATGTAACTGACCAAAATGCTCACACCTCTCCTGTCCTTTGGTCGGCCCTGAACCTTGTGAAATTGAACCCCTCTAGCAATCCCGACAGTGTGAAAAGGCTCAGGAAAGACTGTACAGCAAAGCATTGAGCTCCCCAACCAACAGCTCAAAAAGGGAGAAAAATGTGACTTGTAAAATCAAAGAAAATCCAGACCTCTCTAATTAAGCTTTTTAATGAAATAAGTTCTCTATGACTCAAGGTACAGGTTCTCTCCTTATTGTTTAGGGACCTCATGCCTGTAATTAGGGAGAAAGGCTGAAGTGCTTTGCAAGCCTGCGACGTCCACAGCCGAAAGGGTCTGTCCGTCAGCTGGGGCAGCACGCTCGCAGCATAGGCAGAGAGCCCCAAAAAGAAAGGGTTCCTCACCTGCAAGCTCCAGCCTCTCTCCAAATCTCTGCCCCAGAAGTAGGCAAAAATCCACCGGTGAAGGTCATCCCTAGCCAAAGCCTGTGGGCTTTAGCGGAGTTGGACCATGGAGGAATCTAGCTGAGAAAAAGGAACTGCAGCAATAGAGAACAACCCAAAAATTCTTGCCTCAGATAGCAAAAAAACTTACCCCAAACACAGCCCTTGACCCAGGAGATGGGCCATGCAAAAGACACAATGGACTCCCATAAGGATTTTGCTGCTGGTTTGAAGACGGGAGCACACTGGTAAATGTGGGGCTCGAGTCCTGGGCATGAACAGCCAGCACCCTTACAGGGGCACAACAAGTCCAACCCAGGCACAGGTGAGACAAACAGCTTTTTCGTGGATCTATTCCCAAAGATTTTACCTGTAAGAAAACATTTACCTGCAAAAAAAAAATATTCAAGAGCTTCAACTTCCCCTGTCTGACTTCAGATGGAAACATGGGATGAAGAAGAGAGCTGATAAAAGCAAAATACAGCAGATTTGGCGTTACCACGGCCATTGCAGTGCTGTGAGCTTAGTGCTTGCCTTCCCACACTGCAGCCAGAGAAACCTGTCCCTGCAACGATGGGGAGGGAAAAAAGGAACGAAGCCGTGAACAGCACCTGTGTCCAGAGGGCACTATAAACAGCTCAAGAGACATCTCTGTAATAAAAGTGTCACTCTATAGTTACGTTGCATTTAATTTACATACAGCGTAGCTCCATCTATTGCTTCAGTAGTCAAGGAAGCTTCAAAAGTGAGTATTTTTTATTTGCTGCATGCTGACGGCATATATTAATATTATATTTATGCCAAATTCCCTACACACAGCCAGAGAACCCAATGGATTTTCATCTTGCCCGCTCATGCCTAGATAAGGGTGTGCAAACACAAAGCTATTTTGAGAACATTTTTAAGCTCTGTTAAGCAGCGCTAAGAACAGTGCCAGGGACAAGTGTCCAGATAAAGGGCTGCAAGGATAAATACCAAAGCCTGGGAACAATCAGGGAGCTCATCTTTATCTCCAGCACCTCTCTCACCCAGCCTTATAAATAGCAAACGCACCAAGAGGGTCAGGTTACCCAAGCGGCAGGATAGTGGCCGCAGACGTCGGCCAAGGGAGCCTTGCGGCTGCCCTCGCTCTGCCCAAACAATAGCCATGAAGGGCCGGCAGCTGCCTGCTGGCCTTCAGCGGCGCCAGGGCCACAGCGGGCTTGGGTTTCCTCCTGCAGTGGCACTCCTGCCACTGTCCTTAGCGCTTTCTGACTTGAAAGTCTTCACCTCCTGGCACGTGGGGAGTGGGATAAGGCTCTCTGCCCACTTCCCGCAGGCTCTGTCCCGCTAAGAAAAAGTGCTTTCCCTGCCTCTCACTACAAGTGGGAATAATTTCCAGGTGGCTTTTGCAAAACCACTTCTCTCTGGAGCAAAAGCATCAGCCTTCCCTCAAAGGTAGGGTGCCACAACCTTGAGCTGAGGGGTTCTGCCCTGACCAAAACACTGCAGGGATGCGCATTAGGGACTGCTCACATGGGACATGGAGACGGGAGTAAGGAGTCATCAGTGGGGTCAGGCACCCTCTGCATGGGCCAGAGGTAGTCCTGGCAGGGGTCACAATTGGCTGACTCCGGAGAGGCTGTCGACCAGCCTGGGAGGGAAAAGTCAGTGTTCCAGTGGGTGCTACCGAAGGGGCAGTTGGAAACAGTGGTGGGGTCAGCAATTTTAGATAAGCGGTACCTGGAGGCAGGAACGAAGCCAAAGAGTTAAATGCACTTAAAAAGGCATGACACAGAGCTGATGGATTCCTCCTTGCTCTCCTCATTGATTACTTTCGTTAATTCACACTAACTAATAAGCTCCCGCTGATCGTCTGCAGGGAATGAATTCGGGTAGGGTTTGGAAACAATCTGCCAGCCCATTTTGGCTAAACACCTCATGGATCCATGGGCCCTTTCTTCGGGGAGATACACAAAACGGACTAAAGGGAATAGCAAATCCCTTCAGAGGCAACAACCTTTGTAATAAACACTGAGGTGGATGGAAGTAGACCAGTTCTTAATGTTCTGAATAGTGCAGAGAGTTTCCTGACTCTAGGGCTGAAAAACAACTACCACGGATGGTTCTGTCCGTCTCTCCTGCCCCACGGACCTTGCCAGCATGTCCCACCTCTGACCTGGCCTCAGCCCACGCACAAGCAGCCCTCAGCAGCACAGCCATCCTGCTGAGAAGCCTCCCAGCAACGAAAAATTATTCCCAAATGGCTGACAGAGATAACTGCTTTTCCCAGTGGGTCTTCCCTGCTTGTGCAAAGGCTAATTCTGATAGATGCTGCCACTCTAGAGAAACGATGCTCACTTCAAAGCAGTTGGGAATAATTTTTTTTTAAGAGGACAATCTCTTAGACTACACAAAGGTGTTGTGTCACTTGTCATATATCCTGTAGTCCATGAGGGTGACCACTGTAAGGCTTGGTTGACCTTTGCAAAGGCTGTTGAACAAATAACATTCCCTTTTAACCACTAGTGATGCTGAGGAAGAACAATTACTTGGTCTCTGTGTTTTCCTTACAGGTTGAGCAGCTGACAGAAGAGCAAAAAAATGGTAGGTGCATCTTCAACCTGACACTGCAGCCTAAAGATGAACTCCCCAGCTGGCAGCCCAGCCTGCCTCAGCAATTACACCCCAGAAAATATGGTCTTTCTAGCAGCTGGCCAAATCAGGGCATAACCCAGGAATTTTGATCCACCAGCATTTCAGGCAAGGCAGTTTCTGTGTGTGCCCAGTTGTCCTTGCTGTGCTGTGCCCGGGCAGTGCTGGGGTGTATGGGCAGGGGAGGCTGTGCCAGGGGCAAGCCCCCTGCCGCAGGGCTGCTCACCTGCGGGGCTGAAATGTTGTGGGTCAAGACCCCTACATCTCCTCTCCCCTCTCTCCCTAGAATTCAAGGCTGCCTTTGACATCTTCGTGCTGGGGGCGGAGGATGGCTGCATCAGCACCAAGGAGCTGGGGAAGGTGATGCGGATGCTGGGGCAGAACCCCACCCCTGAGGAGCTGCAGGAGATGATAGATGAAGTGGATGAGGATGGTGAGAGATTTGGGTTTCTTCCACTCTCCCAAGCACCACCCCCATGCCACAGGCCTGGGGGGCATGGTGCCTCGGCGTCTGCGCAATGCTGGCAGGATCCCTGCTGGGGACAGCCACAGCCTGCAGGGAGCAATCTTCAGCACTGAGATTCTGAAGGACATTAAACACCCACCAAACTTCAGCATGGCTCCTTTAGAAAGCTTCCAGGCAAAGAGAAACTATAAAAATTATTCTTCCTGTAATGATCAGACTGCTTGACCTGATTTTGGGGGCTACTCTGAAATTGCACAGATCCATTTAAAAAACAAAATACAGGCTGAATGTAGCAACTGCTATTTCAGAAATGCCACAATTACAGGATTCTATCATCGGGAAAGTCTTTCACTGCTCAACGGTACACAATATACACACAAATAACTGTCAATGTTGATTAAATCAGTGTACCAGTGATCACACATAACAAAATCCAATGTGTGCACATTGGGCAGAAAAACCGTACTAAGTAACTGGAAAATAAAAAAGCAGCTAAAAATCAGGCGAGAAAGGAAAATAGCTGTGTCACTGAAAACAACAGTACCGTACTGCTGGTGCAAAAACACACTGCATGAATACCTACCTTCTAGAGCTTTTATTATTAATACCTAGATAAGATGGACAGGTATCTCCATAGCTGGAATTTCCATTCATCGGTGCTTCCAGCAGGAATTTTGGTTCATTTTGCCATGGCAAAATGACTGCAAAAATTAAAAATTTGGTGACGTAGTCAGTCCATGGCCTCAGCCACTTACACCAGTGTCCTGGAAGCTGCTTCTTGCTGCAGGGCTGCTTTCCTGACTTTGGCTCCTCAGTTACTAAAGGGAAGTTTGATCTCTCGCTTGGCGTTTCCTGTCTGCCCACTGGCGCACCATCTGATGGTGTTTATTCTGCCTGCAGGCAGCGGCACTGTAGACTTTGATGAGTTCCTCGTTATGATGGTCCGGTGTATGAAAGATGACAGCAAAGGAAAAACTGAAGAGGAACTCTCAGATCTCTTCAGGATGTTTGATAAGTAAGTGCGGTGACTGCAGCACGGTGGTGTGCTGGGAGCAGTGCAGCTGCCCAAGCTCCCCCTCCCCAGCATGTTGGTCCACTTCTGAGATCCTCCATCCTTGCACAGAAATGCTGATGGCTACATCGACCTCGAGGAGCTGAAGATCATGCTGCAGGCAACGGGAGAGACCATCACCGAGGATGACATAGAAGAACTGATGAGAGATGGGGACAAAAACAACGATGGCAGGATTGACTATGACGGTAGGAGTCTTTCCTGCATGCAGTTCGGTTGCGAGCCCTTGAGTGTCCCCCGGGGCAGCTCCCACGGTCTCAATTGCCCTCAGGGACGGATGTGAGCTTGTGAAGGCAGTGCTGGGCAATACATCTGATCACAGCCCGTGTTTGCAAAGGGATGCGGGGTTTCTTATGCTTGTGAAATAGTAGCAAGGGCCTGGGACTGCCTTAACTCTCCCCATGCTGTGAAAGCCAGCCTGCACTGAAGCAAACCTGCTTTTCACCAGAGACCTACCCATCCCATCCTGCCCCCTAAACACAAGCATCAGCTCTGAAGGGTTGTATCTTTGAACACGATGCTGCCAAAATGAACCCCCAGGCCATTTCCAAGCTGAACTGGTGGCCATGTCCCTCCCCGAGTGCTCACCTCCAGTGTTTCAGTGGCAGCTGAGGGTGACACTGGGCTCCGGTGACATTTCCAGTGGGAGTCACGAGGAGTCCTCGCCACGGCCAGAGGAGCGGTAGCCATTCCCCCTTGGCCTCTTGCGCATCGGGGGGATGGAAAAGGAAACAGGGCTGGGGAAAGCTGCCAAGAGCACTTAGGTCCCACCTCACACCTCTTGTCTCCTATGTCTTCCCCTTGGCAGAGTTCCTTGAGTTTATGAAGGGAGTTGAATAAATGTGAGGCCAGATGACATCCCGAATCTCCCAAACCCCTCCAGCTCCGTATCTCATCTCCTCGGCTAAGTACCCTGGCTACCGGCATGAAGACTGAGCGCTGAGAAGGGTGGCCGCTGGGAAAATAAAACACATTAATACCGAGTGCCTCGGATGGTCATTCCTTGGAGGTTTAGTGAGAGCTTCACCCCGGTCGCGTACTCATGACTAACAGGGCTGCTCCTCAGGGCCGCGCCGAGCACCCACAAGCCGCGTCTGGCAAGGTGACATCACAGCTGGAGCTTTAAGCCTCCGAGGAGTTATTCTGCTGCCAGCCCGGTGGCAAAGCCCGGTGGCAAAGCCCGGTGGCAAAGCCCGGCCAACGGGGCCACAGGTGCTCAGTAGGGAGCTGCCATGTTGCACCTCCTCACCCCTGCCATGGTGAGCAGGAGCCAGCACAGGTGCCCGCTGGTTTAACTGGAGCATCGGCAGCGTTTTAGCAACAAAATGCGAATCAACAGCCACTTACGCCACCACTGAAATCCCTGGGTGAGGGATAGTCCCTCTCCTCCCCACTCTTGCCCTGGCTGTCCTGAAGGGACGCTCCCCTTCCTCCTCCCCACCATCCTGACAGCCATCCTGCAGCACATGCAGAAAGATGACCTCTGTTTTCTTTTGAGATGTGAATAAAAACCATTCCTAAGCCAGACTGGATGCCCCCTTCCCATCTCACCTAGCCTGGCAGGAGGCAGGCAATGGCAGCCCTACGGCACCTCAGAGTCCTCCAGCAGCCCTGGGTGGGAGTCTTGCTGCAATAACACCCCATTTTCCCTCAGAAAGCACGTCTATTTGGGCCACAGGGGTCCTGAGCAAGGCACAACCCTGCTTTGGGTCTTGGCCCCCAGGTGCAGGGTGACAGCAGAGCTGAGGAGGACAAGCCGCGCTGTCCCTGAGGGCCCTGGGTGCCATCTTCTCTCGTCTCAAGGAAGCACAGCATTCCTGCAGCATTAGCAGCTCCCCCTGCACATAGCTGCCTCCTCCCATCGAATTACAGCCCCAGCACAGCTCACGCATTGCAGTCATGTTGCTAAAATCAAACGTTTACTCAAGGAAAATAAACATTGGCAGGGCAAGGCGCAAGACTGCATCAGTGCAAGCCCTGGCAATGCTGCCCTCAACCCTAGGCAAGCATGCCATCGTGCCAGCGCCCCGTGCCTGCTGCACCATCCTTCTGCCTTTCCTCCCAAAACCAGCTTCCCCCCCATGGAAATAACACCCTGAGCAGCTGTATTTGATGAAACACACTCTCTCACTTGTAGCAGTAATGAAATATTGTAATTCAGACCAAACAGGCTTGAGGTGAAAACAGGCATGAGAGGGTTTGACAATTGTTTGGAAGGACATGGCTGTCTTTCCTCTGGATGAGCACCAAATGTTTTGCCCAACCAGGGCTTGTAACATCAGAGAAACTGAGGAAATGAACCCCTGTCAGCTAGAATAGCTGATTTTCCTTAAACCCCAGGATATTTTGGGAACAACTCTAATGCAAACATCTGGAAGACCTGCTTGGAGGGGTCTTCCCAAGGGTCCCAAGCCCTCAATGCCATAGCTCCTGCTGAGTCAGCAGAACTGCAGGTGCACTAGAAGCCAACAGACACAGCAATGTGTTGGGTCAAACAACCCAGTGACAGGAAATGCTCCTGAGTCTTACCCTCTTCTGTCTCCAATGAATCTGTAGCCTAGAGATCAAAAATAATAATTTTCCACCTCCCCAGTGTAGCAGCAGCAGTTGCTTCCCATGAGACCTGCTTCTATGGACACAGCTGAAATGTTTTACCCCAGGCCTGGACACCTCCACAAGCCAAGGTGACACCAGCTCTCCCCACAGCTGTGGCCATCCAGCCCACAGGCAACCCACACTCACACTCTCACATCACATCTCAGCAGGCATCACCAACAGCCCTGTTATCTTCCTCTGTCCCAATCAGATCCCAACACCGAACAAGGACATCTCTAAGATATTCACTACTGCTTACCGATAGGCTTTGGCTCACTGAAGGGTGAACAAGAGAAGAAATAAGGTTAACCCCCTCCTTCAGCCAACTTGGTGGCTTGGGGGAGGCTTGGACTTCTGCTGTGACCACAGGGAAAAGGATAACTGCAAAGAGCGACGCAGCCACGTGTCCTGGCTCTCCTCCCTTGGTTCAACGGCACAGGCAGCAGTGAGCCATGACCTCGCGGCCCACCCACTCTCTTCTGAGAGCAAAACAGGGAAGGTGGGTGGCTGGAGAGAGAGGACCGAGGACTTGTAGCAGCTGAAACTTGTCCCTAGAAGAGCTGACACAGTGGGGACTATTTAGGCTTTCTTAGTCCTTAGACCAGAGGTGCCAGCAGGTCAGCATGCTCTGCATGAAGTCAGAAAAACTGCTGGAAGACCAATGTGTCTTAACACACTGACTGCCCTCCAAAATTAAGACAGCAACTACTGCAGGGTGGGGTGCTGCAGGTGGATTTCACTGTTGGCTAACCATGGGAACAACTGCGTTAGGAATGGAACACGACATGACAGGACAGCAAGTGGGTTAGACAGCTGAAAAACCAGTAACCAGTACAGCATCAGCCTGGCTGAAGCCTCCACAGAGGGGACTTGCCTGGAGATGTGCTAACGATGAATGAAAACCACGCAGAGGAGTCCATGTATCTATGCAACCCCAAACAAATTTGCAGTTTTCCCTGCATGTGTAGAGCTTTGGCGCCAGAAGCCTTCAAGAAGGCACATGTCCACAAGCACTAATTGAAAAAATAAAAGTAATGAAAAAGTCATTGAAACATCCATTTTTCAATCAGGCAAAAAGCCATTTACCACTCTGTAAAGCAGCCCCCAGATCTGCATGCTCTTAAGCCCCCAGCTGAGACAAGGAGTTGTGCTGGCAGGTGACAGAAGCCCATGCCACTGGGCACAGCCACAGTTCTCAGGCCTCCTTGCTTTCGCTGGCAGTTGATTTGCTGCCCTGTTTTGCAGCTTTCCCAGCCTATTTGAGGCCTCTCTTCAGCCCCCAGTAAAACTGCTGTGTACTGACTGCAGGAAGACCTGAGGACATTTTGTACTCATCTCCCTAATAAAACCTCTGCATCCTACTGCAACCTACAGTCATGCATCTGCCACCAGGGCAGCAGCAGTATAACGTGAGCTAAGGTATGTCAAATAAACAACATTTCACCATGCCAAAGCCTCCGCTGCGTAGAAATACCTGCAACAGCCTTGAAATTTGGGCAAAGCAAAACTCTTGCTCCGTTCACTGGTTTTTGTTGAACACACTACTGAAAGGCAGTAAAAGGGGACAGAGCAACACACATCCAGCCCTACTTTTCTTTTTCACTGTGACCATCAACACCCCCAGTGAATACTCTGCCCCATCAGAGCGTTCCCAGTGCTTGGATTTCTCCTCCCAGGTCTGTGCTCTTGGCTATCAGTGCGATTGCTCACCTTTGCCAAATGAGCTGATTCAGTATTTGGTTACATGTCCTTTGCTCCCTAATTTTTTTTTTTTAATCAAAGGACTAAAAAGGAACCAAACTGGAACTTGATACTGAGTCCTCTTAATTGCAAAGGGGAGGAATCATCTGCAGCGAGTGTGACATACAGCAGCAGCAAGCACAAAAAGTATAACCTGATGTACAGTGGTAGCTGAGCACAGAAACGTTCTCAAGCTCACTGGCTTCCTGCGGGATACCAGGGACTTAATTGTAAGAGTTTTGAAGTTTTTAAACGTCAAAGATGACAGAGCTGTGCATAATGGGAATAGTTTCAAGTGAGCCACAGCTGCCAGTTCTGTCTCCCAGGCTCTGCGTACGTAATCCTCCCAAAAGGGATCTTCAGCCTCACTTGACCGACAGAAATCAAGACACAGAAATCAAACAATTTCACAAGGCAAGTGAAAGAGGATGAAGACCCACCATGAGACCACATCAGCACAGACTATGCAGCTTTCCCTTCTGGGCTGGGGCAACCTCTACAACAAGGAGGGAAGTTGTGGACTGAGATGTCGTGGGGTTAGAAAGCACAGTACATGATCCACCGATGTCCGGGCAGTGTCCTGCAGGACCACCACGTGTAGAGGGAGCCAACAACAAACCTGACACCAGGCTGCTGTGGAAGCTCACAAAATTCCTGTCTCTTGCTACACAATGATGTCTGGATTAAGGTTACGTTCCTCCGTGCTGCATTTTGTCACGCAGCCGCTATTTTGGTCAGAAAGTCAGCAAGCCCTTATTTGGGAAGCTGTCCCACTGAAGGGCAGCATGAAGGGCAGCGAGATGAAAAGGCTGCTTCTGAAGGCAGGCCTAGGGGAGCTGCCTGGAGCCACAGGAAGCCCAAATCTTCCTGCTTCTTGTTAACAGGCCAACATCCTCTGCTCAGCCCAACCCTCGCATCTCTCTCTTCCCCTCAAACCGCATCCTGCAGGGAGGTTTTAGAAATGAAATCCCCCTTCTTAGACAGAAAAGCCTTAGTGCTAGAGATTTAAAATGCCTAACTTCAGAGGTTGGAGATCTGCAGAGACACACAGGTGAAGGTGCAGCTAGACAAAGTCCTATGTTCAGAGGCTTTTTCTTTCACTCTTGTCACAACATCTGCAGCAGACTGACCTTCACTTACACAGCTGGACCAGCCACTCTGCTGCCTCCAACACCAGCAGCAGCCCAAGGGGACATGTCCCCAAGCTAGGTCTCTCTGCAGGCCCTGGCAAGGGCTGCAGGGGGCTGCCAGGCAGCTCAGGGCCAGCGGCTGAGGTTGCCAGATGTGCACGCTAACCTGAACCACAGCTACGCCATCCTGCCGTAGTAGACAAACTCCCTCAAGCAGGGCAGGTGCCAGCCACACAGCTCAAGACCTCCGACACCCACAGGCACTCAGGTACCGCTGAGGCCAGTGAGATTTAAGCACCATGGATCTGTCTCTGGCTGACCTACCACTTGCCAAACACACTCTCCAGGAAGGATTAACACCACGAGGAACCTCTCACCAGTTGACTTTCTGGTGTACCTGAGGGCAGCTGGGACAAGACCACCTTTTTGCCTTGACTATTTAGCAGATTCCACTTAGTGGTACGAACCTCGAGACTGTACACTCCCTCCAGCACAGTACCCCTCCTGACCAGCACGCTGCTCTCACACAGCGACTAAGTTCATTTGGCTGACAAACGTCAACCTCCACAACAGTCCAAGAGATGCAAACAGCAGGAATCAGACAGCTGAGGGCTGCAGACTTCCCTCACACTTTAAAAGCCCTCCACTCCTGAGTTTTAAGTTAGTAAATCTCTTTATATTGCTTGGTTTAGAGCCGGGTGGTATTTTTCATCAGTCAAAAACAATTTAGTGGGAACTGGGAAAAGACTTTCAAATCTAAGCTGTGAAGAATTCAAAATATTTACCCTGTTTCAAAGTAACACTGCATTTTGGTAATTGGCTGAAGCATAAAAAAAAATATGAATTACATTAATTGGGTGTTTCAGTTGAAAGTTGGTTTTTGTGTCGTCCCCCCCCCCCCAATCAGGTGTTTTGCTGCTCTATGGCAAAGTCAGAAGATACTTGCAAACTTCCAGCCCTGGTGTTGATTTACACCACCAGGTGGACAAGCGTTAGAATTGCAATTTCAGGAACGGTTCGTTGCATTTTAACAGGCAGCTCATTTCAATAATAAAAAAAGCATCTCTTGAACCAGCTTTGCTGGCTGGTGGGACTTGGAGAGCAAAGCCCTCTCCTGATCTCTACAGGACAGCAGCAATGGAACCCTGTCACCGCAGCGCTCAGGCTTTTCAATGTTACTCCCCTGATCTTGCCAATCAGCACGTTTCATCGAGTTAGTAGTTTTTTGTTACTAGAATTAACAACTTCCATTAAAATACAGTAACTACAAAAAGTATGGATAATTTACACAGTCCTAGAACCTTACACATTCCCCACGGTAGATCCATTAACACTTCAATACTTTCAAATGTTTCAGAATACAACACGCACCACTTCTAACACCAATTGCCACGACTTGTAACACCATAGCTAGCACCCAGTACCCTCCCATTTCAGGATTTCCATAGCTATAACTACCTTACCTGGACAGCAAAGCAGCAGACACGTTACAGCCCTTGGAAACCTCATTTTGCTGTAACAGCACTAGGTACTATCATAAAAATTGTGGTATGCGAGAACTCTGAACACGCATGCCACTATCAAAAATAATTTCCCCTCTATTGAATACTGTCACCCAAGAGTCCAGGTAACACTGCTTTCAATTTTGTACAAAGAGAAACGTGTTTCTCATTTAAATTTTAAAGCTTCATTCAATAACCATTTCACAACTTGAAAACAGACTTCAAACTACTAAATGCTCATGACCTGTACCAATGATCACACTACAACAGCACTGAGGAGGGAGCAGCTGTTTTACTTGGTGTGTGCGGAGGCTGACAGTACTAACGCAAAGCCTCTCCAGAGCTCCGGCTGGCTTGATCTGCCCGGGAACAAAAAAAACCACACGCTGGTCACTACATGCAGGCTTGATGCACGAGTGGCTTCTAAAATACAACTCAAACAAGACTTTTGGAGGGTTCTCCTCAAATTCAGCAGGTGAAGACTTTGTTACGCCCAATTTTATTTTTACAAAAATGCTGTAACACGCATGCTAATAGGAAAACTGGTTCTTTTGTCTTAAACCACATCAGTCCTTTTTCTGCTGAGCAGCCTGCTTGGCATTGTTGGCCTGCATCTTCTTCAGCCCCTTTTTGTTGTGTTTCTTTGCAAATCTCATGTTCCTCAGGAACTTGGGATCAACCTATAATAATAAGGAAAAAGTAAGCCATGTTGTAGAAGAGACATATGTAAAAACATTTATCTGTCCAGATTGTTCCAATTATTCCCAAATGCTAGCTGTGATTAATTCGGGGTTTTTTTCTGATTTATGACATTAACAAAATTATTTTTGCCATCTGTAACCATCAACTAGCTATTTTCCTTAATTTCCATAAACAAACAAACAAGCCAAGAACCCCAGCAATAAACATACAGAAAGAATAGGACAAGTTGAGCAAAGCTGAAACAAGACAAATTTCATTTCCGTGTCACAATACATTCTGGATCTGAAGTACCACAAACCAACCGTGGCAGGTGAGCACATATACACGTGATCTTTGGGTAAAGACCAATGCCACTTCCTCAGGCCTTTCCAGCACAGAAGAGAGTAGCTCCCCAGCTTTTGTCAGCTAATGGCTGGCTAATAATGCATCCTGTCATGGCTAGGACCATTTCTCAGAACTATTGGCTGCTGTCCCACTGAAAAACTTTTGCTATTTCACTGTATGCAGCATTTCAACTGGCACACGAGCATCAGGATTTTGCCATCTTCACTCATGCACACTCAGTGCAAGGAGACAGACTCAGAGACTGCCTGACTACCTGCAGGAGAGGGCAGGACCGAACCCTCGCTGAGCTCTGCCAAAGACAAGTTTTTATGTCGCATCCAGAAAGCCAATAATCACGTCTACAAGGCAAAAAGAATCACAACCCTCCCTAAAG
Source organism: Sula dactylatra (assembly GCA_013389905.1). Lineage (NCBI taxonomy): Eukaryota > Metazoa > Chordata > Aves > Suliformes > Sulidae > Sula > Sula dactylatra. The sequence goes on from WEKW01018930.1 coordinate 19,144, forward strand.
CCGAAATGTCCTGTTTTCACTTTCAAGCGTAGGCAAAGATCCTGTTATATCACTTGTCTAACCCCAGAAAAAGCAAAATGCCGTCATTCTCGTATGTATTGTCCAAAAATGCTAACTCCTCTCATCTTCTGAGTCACATTCTCTGGATTAGTACAGATGGTAAAACAATACAGAAGGGTAGAGAGAAGTAGGAGAGACAGCAGGACTCAAAGGGAGAAGAGCTATCCAACTGACACGTGTTTGTTTCACTGGAAGCAGTAGTTTGTGACACCCATCTGAGCAGGACAGATGAAATTGGCTAATAACTAAAACGCAGTTTTACAGACATACAAGGGCAGATTTCACGTGGCTTAGAATCATCACAGCAAAAGAAGAAACAGAAACCCAGAGCGGTTCTGGCCATCTGAAACACAAGGCCCCCTCTGCAAAAAATAGGTCAGTCAAAATACAAAATACTGGATTTTTTCATGCTTCAGCCTCAATGGCTTAACAGCCTAGGAATATCAATAGAAATACTCACCCCTTTGAGAGATTCATATCTATGGGATCTGGGTTTCTTGATGCCATTTCTGTGCCACTTACGGGCTAAGTGGAAGACCAGAAAACAATTTAAATTACCATTTTTGCCATTACGAAATAGCTGCGTTAGCTTTCCTTTAAGTCCAGCCAATCCTATAAAAATGACGCAGAATAGAAAGTTTTCTAACACTTCCTAGCCAAACTAAATGCAAATTAAGAAAGCATCTCTATTCTCACCCCTCTGCGCACTCCGTGAGTTTCTAATCCAAGAACTGCAGGCTCCTCGTTAACTAATAACATCTCACCTGCACAGTAAAAGCCCTCCGTCACTAGGAAGTTCAAGCACAGCCGTTCAACGTTCAAGGGCACCATCGCTCGCTGTGTGAAGCGGAACCGACTCACCAACCCTGCCAACTTACAGCATCAGTGAAAAAACCCCAAACGAGAACTATTCTGTCGCTACGGCCATCTTCAGATGGCAAAGTACCACAGGCTAAGTGCCATTCAGCAACGCGCTCAGTTCAGACCCATGAAACTTGACTTTTTTCTGGTTACGTGTTATTTTTATGTTGAGACCTGGCTCTCGCAGCGCTCTTTTCACAGAGCGCACCACTCAATCTCTGCGTACCGCCACCTGCCTCCCTCCTGGGCTTATCTTGCTGCAGAGAACCCCAACAGGCAGGCCGGGCTGCCGTAACGGAACAGGCCACAGCGGCTGGTCAGAACCCCTCAGGGCAGCGCAGCCCCGGCCGCCTCCCGCGGCGCCGGCCC